>JAODUD010000001.1:42594642-42615856 GCA_026784285.1 Stomatorhinus walkeri | reverse complement strand
TACCGCCCTATACCACCTTATACCACCCTATACCACCTTATACTGGCCTATTCCGCCTTATACCACCCCATACCGCCCTATACCACCTTATACCACCCTATACCACCTTATACTGGCCTATACTGCCTTATACCACCCCATACCGCCCTATACCACCTTATACCACCCTATACCACCTTATACTGGCCTATTCCGCCTTATACCACCCCATACCGCCTTATACCGCCCTATACCACCCTATACCACCCTAAACCACTTTATACTGCCCTTTACCACCCATATACCAAGAAATGAAGAAGTAAATAAGGTCATAAGGTACATTTTGATAACCTCTGAGTTGAATTTGTAGGTAAGTCAGAAAAATAATAATGTGTTACATAATCATAATATTTATGCAGTAATAATAAACGTATCTACAGATGATATTGAACTGTCGCTCGAGGTGACAAAGCACTGAAGCCACACTACTTTTTCATGGACGTCACAAGTTTTGCGTTCATTTCTCATTATGAACCATTGTAGTTAAGCCAAAATTTGAATGTAATAGGCTTTGTGGCAGTCCATTTGTAAGTACGAGTTGTCCATAAGTCGGACATTCTTAACCCGGATTCTGCCTGTATATGCAGATTGTTTTTTTTTTGAGTTTTGCAAATAGAGATTTTAAACAAAAAAAGGACTGGGCATTAAAAACAGTACTGTTACCTTCCATCCCTGCATCCATCCATCCATCCATCCATAATTTTTTGTAAGCAATTATCTAGTACAGGATTGTGGTAACCCTGGAGTCAATTCCAGGAAGCACAGGTCACAGTGCAGGGGCCCCCCTGGATGGGATGCCAGTCAATCGCGAGGCACGCACTGTGGGCAGTTCACCTAAGTTGCGTGTCTTCATTGATTTGCTTTTACTGTGATTAAGCATTGTGTTCAGGGTACCAATAGTGTAGTTACTAAGTGCACTTCATTCTTGGCATTTTTAGAGAATTACTTTTTTTTTTTAATAAACCCCAGGATAGCTGAACGGACAATAAATGTGTAAAAAGCTCTGTATATGCAATAAAAGGCCTTGGATGGAAGGATCCGCTTTAAAAGTTAAATGACCAAATGAAACCAATGAATTATGGGTGTGACTGAGCTTTCTATTTGACTTCTCTAGAACATTCTCTGATGTAGCTTTTGAACCACTAGCTATGTAGCTTTGTTATGTTTTCTGACAGTTCACAAGAAAAGAAAAAGGCTGAACAGAGAAAAGGCTGAACGCTGATCAAACACTAGTGAAATGTCACATGCTAACTTTTTTTTTACTCCAGTGTTAAAATAATAGTCTTTAATCTTTTCTGCTGAGAGCAATTCATTAGATTCAGAATTTCTGAGTATTATGGTTAATATATGTCTTTCATAATCAACAGCTCAAAAAATACTCTGAAAGAAACAAGAGTATGAAAGAGTATGTTTTAATGAAGACTGGTTTTGGGAAAGGTCTAATTAAAACATGCAAAATTTATGTTTGTGGAAGAATCAAATCCAGGATCTATGTAACAAATATTGCTGATGAAGAGAGGCTCCTGCGCAGCAGAAATCATTTGCGTTTGGGCTTCATGAATGTTCTTGTGTCTGACACTGCCAAGTCCTAATCACATTTTACAAAAAGGATGCTTTTAGGAATGTTGAAAAGTGAGAGGTTCTTTTTAATCTTTGAAATGCCTTGAATGTGACAGAATGATTTCTCCTGCCAAGATGTAAGGGCTCTGAAAGAGGGTTAAATATGCTGTGGTCAGCTAAGTGTTTCTGGTGTTCAGGGAGTAAATTTAATTATGTATTATCATTCTTTGGTGAAGGTGAAACTTACTTCTCCAGAAAACACTTACCTTTTTCATGTGTTTGAGAAAACTGCTATAGGGCACTGCAACATTCGTTGTCATCAAAACATAACAGATTTGTATCACATAAATATGATATTCTTTAAATAATGTATCAGATCTGATTTAAGTTGCTCCCTGTTTTGTTGCTATGACTGTAGGTTCCAACTCTACTATCTTCTCACATATTTATCAAGTACTAAGACCCTGATGAATTAGCAAATTCTCCTAAATACGTCTTCAAGCGTTAGCTGTCGAGGCTTGCTCATATCTTGTTTTGAGACGATGCGAATGTTAGCCATCACCCTGCTGGGTGGAACTGGTACATTTGGTGGATGGGCTGATATGTTGCACAGTGCAGTTTTGGTACCTTCCATGGACCTAACATATGTATTAGGGGTGTAGTGGTACACGGTATATTATTATTCAAATCGTTCGGTACGGTCCTGATGGTTCAATACGCATGAACAGTGGTATTGTTATATGTTAGTCAATTTCCTATACATATCATAGCATGAATATAAGACAGTGTTTTTTCCACAAAACTGGGTTTGTCTTATTTTCGAGGTCTCGAAACGGTGTAAATGATCTGCCTTTTAGCTAAAGGTAGCCTCATACTTCGAACGTAATCAATGTTATTTTCAGCAAAACGACATTGTATGAGTGCTGACGCCACAGACTATCGACAACTGGCTGACATAACACGACGCCGTGGGGTTAGTTAACAGTCAGCATGCTTTGTAACATGCTTATCTTTAATTGGTGTAAATTAATATGTGCATTTGTGTATTTGTTAATTGTAAATGTTGTAACTGTAATATTTGCCATGGAATCTGCGCATTTCATTAGCGTGTAACTGTGAGTGTCATGTAAACTGTTAGTTTCTTTGTCTGTGCCTCTGCTAATATTAAACCGATAGTGGCTGTTATGGTATTTCATTTTAAAAGAGCTGTTATCTTCTTTATCAAAATGAACACAGTACAATCTTTTGCCCCCTTCATGTAGGTCTTCTGCTTCAGAAACATTCTGCGCTGTCTTTTGTTGCGGACTTTGTAATATTTACTATATATCTGTCTGCACTAACAGTGTTGCGATTGCATGTGGTCATTGTTTAACAGTGATATGCTTATTTATGTTATTATCAAACAAAATGCTTTTTCTTCATAGATAAGATTTAGCATTCTAAATGTACAGGTACTGTACAGACTAGGTGCACTGTTCATACTAAATGGTATAGACAACCCAACTACAGGTTATGTAAGTTCAGAAGCACCTTTAATTTTAGTGTTTTTCTCTCCTAGTTTTTATGCATTAGATACACAAACTAGGCCTAGTCAGTCATGCCGCAATTTTCTGAATGGAAAGTTGTGTTATGGAAATATAAATAGTTTGTTGTTTAATTAAAGGGTGATGTGTTTTTATTTTCTTCTTAAATATAAAGATACGGAAACTGTACCATTACTGTGGTCCAATAACCATGACACATACGGAACCATTACACCCCAAATACAGACATATAACTATGTATGCATGTATGTAAATAAAGGAGAGTGGAGGGCGTTACCTCACATGACCCACCTACCTGATATAAGCAGTACAAATGCTTGTGGACAAGTTTGACCAGAGAGTGACGGAAAAGTAGCCAATGATAGCTCAGTATGTATGGGGCACCTCCTTCAAGACAGCTGTAAAAGCATCCCAGGAGGCCACCTCATGGAACTGGTGTAGAGGAGACAGTAGAGTCAGCCAGTCCCTGGAGTAATTGGGGTTAAGGACCTTGCTCAAGGGCTCTATAGTGGGATCACTCTGCCAACTCAGCAATTTGAACTGGCATCCTTCTGAGTCCCACCCCACAGAGCTGCCCCCCTTTTAATACTTTAAAAGTATTTTTTAAATACTTTTTTGGTCAGTACTTAATTCCAAATATGTTATTTTATAGTTTTGATGTCTTTATTCTGATATGTAGAGAATAGTACAAACATCCTTTCTATAGGTAGATGTGTCCAAACTTTTTGACTGGGGTTGTAGATGCAGAAAATACTGTCCAAACGTCTTAGCCAAAGAAATTTTTTATGGCTGTTTATCCTAGTAGTAAGTGTATAATTGGTCAGAAAAAAAGACAAAAGGACATTATAACATGTTAAAATGTAAATTAACAGTAAAACAAGAAAAAATAAACGTTAGAAGAGGTTCTGAAACGGCTAAACTGATGCACTTTAACAGACATAATATCATAGTTTGCCATCAACATAGATACCATTTAAACATCATTTACATACTGTGACTGCCAGCTCTGACTGCAAAACAGTCTGTGTGTGTGTGTGTTTGTTTGTGTGTGTTCGGTTTATATTACATTGTCCCCCACAATGTAATGAAAACCTGTTTTATTTGATGTTGTGGGGACCATTTTTCAAGTCCCCTCAAAGATCTGTGAATGCAATCAAAAAAGTAAAAATGCCAACAGTTTCGTATTTTGCTTGAGTACTTATGGTTAAGGTTAGGGCTGGGTAGGGGTTAAGGTTGTCAGGTTGGGATTAGAGTTTTCCCCATAGAAATGAATGGAGAGTCCCCACGTAGATATTACAGATATATGTGGGTGGGTGTGTGTGTTTCCCTTAGAATTATCTTGTTTTTAATATCCTCACTTTCACCTCTACACTAATGTGAATAACACCAGGGTTAATTTGTTTCCTGCATGAAAATTAAAATGTTTGAAAGGTGCAAAGAGTAATATGAATTTGTCTTTAATATATATGTCAAGTTTTACAGCAAATGAAAAAGAAAGCAGGCATACTAAATGTTTTGCTTTATCATTGTGTTGTGAGACACGCAAGTCTTTTCTATTGATTTTCTGTAAATTCTCTAAACACTAAGCATACTGCCAGTGAGATTTCACTGGGATTTTCTTTAAGAGTTCTATATTATAATAATAATGTTTTACCTGTAGATTATGAATTGAATTTGTCAGTGATTATATTGTTATGATCAAATCCATACTGTTTAACTTGTTACTGTTATACTGTGGCTGTTGTACATTATTTCCATGGTGATGTAGAAATACAATGATGATGAAACATACTTAACTCATCACTGGATGATTGTATTCAAACTAATCTATGGGAATTTATTGAATTGTCCAAATCAGCAGCATGATCAGATCTTTTAGTTACCTTTGAGGTCAATAGGGTATATAAGTTTCCATTAATATTACAAAACTGCAATAGCAAACTATTTATGTATTGCAGAAGTAAGTGTTAAAACACATCGTTATTATCAGTCTGGAATTATAATTACTACAATAACCGTTAAACAGATTGGTGACAATCACAAACATTTTTCACTAACCATATTGCCAGAAAATAGGTGTTAAGACTGTGTTAGGCTTTTTCTAATTTTTAGGTGTGAATTATGCTGAGTTCACAAAAAGCTTGTCCTAAAATAGACATGTTGAACACCTTTGGATGAGCTGAAAATACTATCCATGACTTCTCTTTAAATGTCTGTTGTAAGAGAATTCCTATTGTAACATAGATTATTTATTGATATGTTATGCTGAATACACCATGATCAAGAGTTTTTGAATATCATTAGTACCTAGGTTATGATCCTTTATCCATGAAAACTCTTGTTTGTTTGTTTCTTGTTCTGAGCTACTGCAGGTAAGGAGACAGCACGGTTTTTCAGATATATTGATGCTGGTCCAAAATATAAAGAAATTCTCATTTGGTTGCCATCATGAGTTAACAGCATTAACTGCAGTAGGCTGTATTAAATCATTTGTATTGCCATTTAAATTTTTAATTAGTTCTTAAAATTACAGAATCTTATAGAATGTTGAACATCTGCCCTTCTACGTGTGCACATTGTCTGGAACACATTTTGCTGTATGTTTTTGTGACATAAAGCACTATGAAGGTAATTTGGAATTCAGTATGCAAAATAACAAATAAAATGGCAATTTGCCCAGTTGGGTGTCACTAAAGGGTGACTCTTTCTGCATTTATATGTGTTTCTTTGTTTATTTTTTTATTAACATGCCCGTTAAGTAGTTGAATTATTGTAGGACCTGATTGTATAAATTTGTTTGTGTGCAAATACTGCTATTGCTGTAAGGCCGTATTCTGATTGCAGATAATTATTTAATTGCTCAGCTGCACAATTCTGCCCATTTATGTAGCTCTGTATCGCTTTGGACCAAAGAAAAAAACAGTGAATATGAATGGATATGTAGCGTAACAAATTGAATTTAGTACATTTCTTAAAGGGGGGTGTCTGCTAAGACTTGAACTAGCAGCCTCCACAATGCAAGTTCATTTCAAATCCTGAAGTGCTTTGCTAAGGCCCATATGTGTGTCATAGGCGTCGATTTAATACTGACACATTACTAAGCATTTGATAAGAATTGTAGATTTTTTTCCCTCAGGTTCATGCACTGATTGGTTTGTATGGTGCTTTCCAGTCTTTCTAGTGGTTTAAACAGTATCACTTAAATATATGCATTGGCCTATTCATGTAATGCAGCAAACTTGTACCCAGTTTGAGGACAATGTGAGTCAAACCATTCAATTTTTAGTCCGCTCTAATTTTAATGTGGCACAAAGTCTTTTATATTCTTTAGCTATGAAGTAAATCATGCCTAATAAAATGGCACATGGGTGCACACAGAACCACGTCTTTATGAAGACTCTCAGTCCATGCCGTACTGCGGTTACCTTCTCTCTGATGTGCAAAACCTTCCGTTCATGTTTCGTTCACCTTGACTTTGTGGCAGCAGACAGAATCCTCGTTAACCCCGGCTTGTCAATTAGGTGTTAAAAAATTAATCTCTTTAACTGGAAAAAAAACAGGCCGGCTTTCATCCATCTGTAAATGGAGTGTTATTAATTCTAGCAGTGCAAAGCTGGTGTTATGAATAATGTTATCAAAACAGATTTCCACAAACTTAACATTTCGCCTGGTTAAAAACCCTTAAGTATATTTATGGCTATGAACTTGGCGTGAATGGATTTGCACCAACAGGCTGTAAGGTAGAAGTCACACAGGGCTTATAAGGTTGCTGTTATATAGTAATATACATATTTTATATTCCCCCTTTTTTTCTTTCAAACCTGGTGAATATATGGTTTCTAATTTTGTAATTCAGTCAACAAAAGGATACTGAGTCCATTTCCCTATAGGATTGTAAACCAATATGTACATGTCTGACCATGCAACAGGAAGCATTAACCATTGTCATATCAAAAATATAAAACAAGCTACATATCTGTATATGTCTCTATCATTTCTCTCTGTTCTGTATGTGTTTGGATATAAATTTCAATAGATGGGTATGTGGTATATTTAATGAATACTAAATACCAGATCCATATTTTTACAGGGTTCAGTTTTAGGGCGCGATTCGAAGTGGCTACATTGGGAAACAAAAGATGTGTTTTATGTAGTCATCACACCTAGTCACACAATCCTCTAAACCTCAGTGGAACAGTAATGACATGCACTCTGCATTTATTACATTGGAGAAGAGGGAAACACTGACTTTCATCAAATGAACATTCTGACCTTTATGCAATAAAGATGACACGGGCGATTTAGAAATGCAAGGTATCTTGTCCTTGAATGCAAGGTGCAAGTGGCGTTCTGCGCACAAAATTGTCAGTAAGCACGTCATTCAGGTGAATTGGCTTATGGTTGTCCATTCAAGTGTCTTTCAGTGCTTTTATTTTTATTTGAACGAAACAAAACAGGAAGGAGGAACTATATAGTATCCATATCTGTCTTTATCGTTATTTTTAATGTAATATTTTACAATTTTAAATGATTGTAAATCCAGATGCAGATATCATACTAAAGCCAAACTTCTAGTGTAACATACTTTAATTTTGTTTATTTTTTCAGTTTTCCTTCTTTCATTTGGCTGTTCATCACTTTTAACAATTGTAAAAATGTGTTTACTAGATACTTTGATGTGTGAGTGATGTATATAATATATTAAGTTTCATTAATTTCTATATGTAAATGCCTGCCTGACCGGGCCGAGCGTAATGCGTTCCTGTGTCCCAAACCCACCATACTCTATGCTTCTCCTGTTCTGCTCGGATATCTGCAAGCCCTCCTGTACTCGAGAACACGTTTCACTTTATTAGAGCAAAGCGAAAGAATCATTACAGCATTTCAAAAGTGTGCTGTGACACGCTGAAGCGGTTATTAATGTAGAGGCCCTGCCACAGGGCAGTTGAAATTTAATGATAACCCACTAGAAAATATGAGCATGTCGTTCTCCGAAAAGTCATGCTAAATGTCAGCTTTTTAAGGTCCCCGGTGCTAATTTTATGCCTGTGCACAGTGATGTTTTTGAAAGCGTTTGGGGGAAACTCGGACCAGTGGCTATTCCGATTATCCATCTCACCTTCTCTCCTTGCCGCAAATGGGTTTGTGCAGCAAGCGATTTAATCTCTAAATGTAAGGAACATTAGGGGAGAGAAAAAAAATAAAACCACTTTTTTTTTTTTTTTTTAATAAAGATAAGGTAGCCCTTGTTCTAGGCCAAAGCTGCTTAACCGTTTGACTTTGAGTTGGACTACTATCTGTGCAGTGTCCATAACATAGGTGTTCTCCTGCATCACATTACATTCACATTATATTACTCATTACAGCCTATAACAAAGTTTTGAAATAGAAATCATTACCCAAAGTCCTGCGCAAAGAGGAATTATAAATCTTTCCCTGGCAACCCTCGTGACTCCCAGCCAGCCTCAAACATACACAGTGTTGTAGTTAATGATATTGCCATACGTGTCTAAATTGCATTTTAAATATTACTATTGCCATACATTTAATGGGTCCGTCTGAAATGCACTCGTAGGAAATTGAATTTAAGCAATCATGTCGTTTAAAAATAAGCACCAAGCAGACAATAATGCTTAGAACGCTTTGACGTATGATTATCTTTTAATTCTTAAGTTATGGATCTTCTTACAGACAAATATGAGCCATGCAAAGTGGCGTTCTGCCACAGCTTGGAAAGGTCAAAAGTGCCGCATTTGAAGCCAGCGTCTTCCTCGGCGAAGTGGCAGGTCGAACGGAATCTGATTGTCCGCCGCGAGGGCTGGCCCACCTTGTTGAGAGTTAAACTGACATCCTCCAGGTTTTAACGTTGAATTCACCTGCTGGGAGAAACACAAGTTTCACAAGGGCATAGACTCCACCTGTCAATATATCACAAGGGCTGCCCGAGCGCTGCCCTGTTTTCCCTCCTTTTTCTCTGTCGAGAGGCTCTCGTTCTGTCGGGAGTCCTGGCTGACTGTGTGCTGAAGGACTACAGGAAGGACCTCTATCCTACAGCTCTGGCGCCTTCAAACACGGAATCAGCCGAAAGCTCCTCTGGGACTGTGATGCAAACACGGGAACTGGAAACATATGGCATATTCTGAGCAGACAAGGTCAATTGCAGTTATTTATTGGAAGAATTTTTTATTTGTCTTTTTTCCACTTTATAACGAAAAGTGTTCCTGTCGTATAACTTTCTGAAAGTTAATTACTGCTCTTTCATTAACAGTTTGTTAACACAACATGTCAGATCTTCCAGAAGGTCTGAGACCTTGTTTTTTTTTTTGTCTTACTGCTGATTTCCTGTCTATATTGCAGCCGAAACCATCATACCATACAAATTTAATAATGTGTAGACTGGTGATGAGGCAAGATCCCTCCGTCTGATTTTGTCTATCTATAGTTTGTTGTCAAATCATGTCCGAACCTCCTGTTTTAGCAGCACAACACATAATAAGGACAGAGAAAATTAACTGGAAAAGCGATTTATCACAGCCAGTACACTGTCAAGGACTGAAGGAGTGGGGGGGGGGGGGGGGTAGGTGCGGGGCATTATTTAAAATTATGGCATTTTGTTCTGAACACAATGTATTTATGGTGTCCTATTTTTATTTGTGCCTCCTCTTATCTGGTAAAACAGTTGCGCGTGAAATGTTGTCTGTGGCACAGGTGACCTGAAAGGATTTCATAAGTATTTCTCAGTGTAACACAAGGGGGCTGTCACATCTGCTGCTGACAGCCCCCATGGAGTAGCATCACCTGGAAACGGGGCATTGAGTTCCACTGGCTCCATCACTTCAGTGTCTGTCATTATAATTAAGCTGAAGTCAATGATTCTGGACCAATTGTGAGAAAATACCTAAATTCACTCTAGTGTTGAGAGTCCATTCAGCAGTCAAAGAAGGTCACTCTGAAACAGCTTTTGTATAAATTAAATATTGTTAAAAATGCTAATTTATTGTGAAGTTGCACAGACAAATTTTGAGGGTGCTAGATGTTTTTTTATTAATGCGTGCCATTATGTCAGTTCTTACATGTCGTTCATTTAATTGCTTTTTTGCTCTTGGTATCAGTATGACATTTTTATTTCAGCACGTTAAATCTCTCACTCGGTGCAGTGAGAGGAAACCGTTGCTGTGTTTCAAACCCATATGACAGATTGTAATTCACATGAATGTTTTTAATCATCAACAAATCTGTGATCCAGCATCCTGTTTAGAAAAGGTGCCCTGCTGAGTTTACATCAGCCTTGTATTAAACCAGCCATTCATGATCATTGTCAAAGCAAAATACAGGATGCAGTGCGCAACCTAACAAAACAATCTGCAGCCTGGTGCCAACAGATTCCTGGTGTAGTTATGATAAGTAGCAGGAGCAATCACGTAGAAAAAGGCTGGACCAACTTTCAACTCTGAAATGTTACTCAAAAATAAATGATGCTCTTTATAATGAGAGTCATGCATTTGCATAACACCTTTTAGTCAAACAGCTCAAAGAACTGTACAATGAGGCCAGGACCACATATTATTCCCTGCCAGCTTGCATCATTTATCTGGGAGACTGCGCTTTATTTTTTCTGCGGCCATCAGCTGTTGGTTTGTACTATGACAAAGTTTTTTATTCCATAAAATGTATATCCCTGGAGTACTGTTCTGCAGAAGTGGTTGGAAATTGGATTTCCCCCCTGGATGGATGGATGGATAGATGGATGGATGGATGGATGGATGGATGGAATGTATTTATTTGCTTATTTATTTTCCTAAGTCTATTTTTGTTAACTGGAAATATTTCAACCTTTTTTCTGCTATTTTTTAAAATAATATTTACCACAGATGGCCATTGCTGTGTGTCACCTGCATTTGCAAAATGTAAAGCACACTCAAATGAAATATGGACAGATGCAGTGAATAACAATAGCTGTTTGCCATCCTGATCTTAGCATGGGATTTGTCAGCGTTTACATCATTGCAGTTTCAGTACTTCAACTCAGCTGCTATGACTGACTAACTTTACAAATATGCCAGTATATTTTACTTAAAGAGAGATTGCACAGACCATGAATAATCTGTGTTCCATTATTACAAGATCAGATTGCTGTTTACTGTGCTTAATATATCAATGACTAATGTGCTGCTTGATGAAAGATGAAAGACTTTAATATGTATATAGCTTTAAGCAGTATGTATTTATATACACTTCCGTATGTGCGTGTGTATGTTTGCGTGTAATTTGGCGTGTTTCTCCTTTCTATAGCACAAATCAAATAACAAGGTAGAAGCTGATAACAAAGTATAACATTTCAGAAGCTGGAATTGTTGCTTTTTAGCATAATATCATGGCTCCTTTCCTGTGTATCCGGCGCAATTTAACGGAGCAAAAACTCAACATGTTGTGTTATCTTAATTAATCATCTTGAGTCAACTAGACCTGCTGCTCTCTCAGGATGAGTAGTGCATATACTCACCTCCATCAAATCCAGAAATCGCAAAAGTCTAATAGCAGTTGCCTAATATTCAACTGTTGGTTAGTTCCTGTTTCCAGGGCATTTGCAGATGCTGTAGATAATCTCTAATGTTTTTCCTCAATCTGCTCTGGAGATGGATGAAATAAATACTTTAAACTAATTAATGTAAGACCAGCTGTTACCAAGACTTGGCAACCATTAGTGAAAATTGATGGGACGAGAGGGACTGGCTGACTTGTCTTTTATTTGTGTATAATTTAGACCACTGTGTAAACAGACATAAATGCTGCATGAGACTGGATTGCACATATTGTGTAGGACGGTGTGCAATTAAGATTTCGCTTGGAGACTTTTCAATTCTCAATAACATTTAAAGGAGAAACAGAGTGAATGCAGAGGCAAATGTGTTATTGCACATTTAGGAAAATCAACTCCATCTTAATTTAAAACAAGCACAATCGTTCTGTGTTCGTGACCTGGGAGAATTTATCATTCTTCATGGGGTATTTTTAAGAAAATTTATTAAATGATGCGTCTTTCTGAGTTCTTCCTTCTGCCACAAAGTCTATCAATTTGTACCTGACAAAATGGCCTTCAAAAATGCTGTTTATTTAGGGCTTAAGTGGCACCTCGGTGTGACAGCTTAAAGATAATGTCACCTCGCAGAGCTTTCCCGTAAGTGTGCGTAGAGTTATGATAGCCGGTGTAGCAGATGGCTGCTGTGGCCCTCGCAGGAATGATGGATGGTATATGATGTCATCACGAATTTGACAAGCGCCAATAGGTTCACAAAGGAACCGGACCTTTGAGGTTGGGCCCCGGCTCCTTTGAATTCTAAATCTTGAACTGCGGTGACATCTGTTAAATGGTGAATGTGCAATTTGTATTCTTTATGATTTTGTTTAACCCTTCACCGAGCCCAGGAAGAGGCATAATGGAATTTAGTCTCTGTGGACAGGGGGATGTTATTAAAAAGTGTAGCCCAGCACCCTGGGTCAGACAGCAGCCAGCATTCAGCTCTCGCACACAATGCTTAGAGATTATAAGAGCCTGTTCCACCTCTTAGCCATTAAGAATGCAGGCAGATTCAAGGTCCAATAGAGTGGAAAATATATCATAATATCGATGATGAACTGGAAGGCATTACCTTAAAAGGGTCAATTTAACTGAAGATTTCACTTAGGGTAACCTAAGCCATTTTTCTATGGATTGTTTCACATGGGTTTCATAGCGTTATAGTCATGATTCTGAATTATTGTATCCGAAGTTCATCAAATATATATACACAGATACACCCATACACATACATACATACATACATACATACATACAAACATACATCGGTATATGTTACATTCTGGGGCCCAGACGTCCCCGTAACATGATAAAAACCTGTCATTTTGACATTGTAGGGACCATTTTTGGTCCCCATAAGGATAACCTGAAGTACAAATCTATACAAAATCTCTATACATGTATATGTTTGGTTACTTATGGTTAAAGTTTGGGCTGGTTAGGGGTTAGGATTATCATAGTTAGGATTAGGGTTCCCACAGAAACTAATGGTTTGCCCCCACAATGATAGGAATATACATGCTTGTGTTTGTGTATTCTATAACCAGTATGTCATAGAGTATTATTTATCATTTTTACAATGTTTATTTGTTCTGACAATCCCTTACCACAAGAAGCATATATTATTGCATTTCTAGCAACAGACAGCTGCCATAGAGATTGACGGTGGATTTTTTTTGTGCAGAATTTACCAGAAAAGCTCGACAGGCTCAGCGGTCGCTGACTGCAGTGCTCTCCTTCGCTCTAGCAGTAATGTACTGCAGTTATCCTGTGCTTTGCTTTCAAAGAAAATGTAACGGCAGAAGCTGCTTAAGAGGACCGTCTGCTGTAAAGGAGTGTAGTATCCGGGCGGTATTTCCATATCACTTCAAAGACGTGCGCGTTAATCATGTTACGGCTGGGCTTTAAGCCGTGTCTGCCCCGGAGATTGAGCTGTGCTTTGAAACTTGATGCACTTGAGATAAAATGATGGAAATGTAAAGCTGTTTATTCAGCACCCACCAGGTGGCATGTTCTGTGTGTCACTGTAGGGGAAAAATACAACACAGCATTTTAACATGCCATTCATAGTATATTATTTCATATTATTAAGTATACTCTGAAAAATGACAAATACTCTGTAATAATTTAAAACTAATTTATATCCTGTCCAGGGTGTATCCCAGCCTTGTGCAATGTTCTGTTTTGGATAGTCTCCAGACTGCTGTATGATCCCGACTAGAATAAGTGGTTTGAACATGGATGGATGGAAAATTTGATTCATATAGTTTTTTTTTTTTTTGTTTTTAAAATACATAGTTGATCTGCCTGCTTTTGCCTGAATTTGCTAATTGACAAAAAATGTTATTTGTGTTGTTATTACGCAAACAGTGATAGGGAGTCATCGCAAGTGTTAAAAATAATTTGTGCTGATCTCTTAGCTTACACGAGAGATGCCGAGTATGGTTTTCGTGAGCCAGCGTTGTCTTTAGATTAAAATATGATTGCCCAAAACAGTTTGGCCACAGTCCCAGCGGAGCCGTTGCAATATTGAAACGAGGTAAACGAGGACTCACCGCCCTGTGCCATATGGCCTTTGTTGAGGAGCCAGGACCCTCGCTAGTGTCAGCCTGCCACAGGCGCCTGGATGAAGAAGAGAAAACAAGCACGGCATATGGATTGGGTGGGGTGAGCCAGAGCTACACGCATCTATTTACTGTGGGCAACCTTTTAGGCAGGGAGAAGTTATACAGGACATACTAATGCAAAATTGCAAGAAGCGAGGTTTTATTAGTTGATGTGTTGATGTGATGGGATGATTCCAGCCGTGATGAACGCCTTACCATAGCATCAACGATCTAGATGCCTGCAGAACTTGGAAGAGATGAGCTGTTGATCATTTTTGGCCTACTTTGCTCATACAAACTCAAAAGAATAATATACAGCATAAATACAGATTTTACCTTAGCAAAGCCTTGGTTTTATGTTGTTTAAGTTGAAATACCATTTAAAACATTTTACACATATATTGAATATATGGAAAAACATCATTTGTACTTGCGTTACTATAGTTGCTTAGCAGAGACTTTTATAAGTAGTTAATTTAGGTTGACTCATTTATTCGGATACATGGTGCTTTATTGTAAAAATTCAGTTTGCACACCTTGTTTAAATGTCATATAGCAGGACATCTCCATATGCTGGCACCTTTTTTTGTTAAAAGACTAGGTCACGCTTTACTTGGATGGGTACAAATAACTTAATAGAACTCAGTTACTACTAACCAATTAACCAATATGGGATCCGTACATAACTCACATTTAGTTACTGGTTAATTGATGCCAAGTGATGTTTGATATTGTCATTGTTGATTTTCTCATTGTTGCTCTCTGTGTCTTTGTCCAGATGAGGCTCCGCTCTGCACTCCTACAGCGAGAGACGGCTACGAGAGGCTGCCCTTGGGTGGACAGACATTCCCCCCCGGGTTCCCTTCACCATTTCTCTTCCCCGATGGCCTATCATCAATAGAGACCCTACTGACAAACATACAGGTGTGCCTACACGTCAGTCCCTTCCGCCTTTCCTCTGTAGCCACGCATTCATAGGAGGCATGTTCGTGTGTTAAGCCCATCAAAAGACAGAGAAAAAAAAAACAGATGTCATTCCTGAATGATGCATCTGTGGTCCCCTGCATAAAGGCCTGTTTGCTCTTTATGGAATCATGGCTACAATGTTTCACAATTTCCATGGAACGGGGGAGGGAGAACGGTTCTTTTCTGTGTGTTGACAAACATAAAGTAGACAAGGAGTATTATTCAATTACTGTCCATTATGAAGTGCTTCAGCGAAACGTTAGCGGCAACAAACAGAGAACAAAGATGGTGTGATCCATAATGGAAGTCAATGACCAGGCAATGACAGATGGAGAGATGGAACGACAGATGAAGCAGCAAATGCAACAGAAAAAGAAAATGTCAGAAAAAGACAAATTCTAGTCAACAACAAAGGCATTAACCTGCAGTAATGCCTTGAATATCCCTGGCCACTTTTATTTATGATACGAACATCGCAATGCTGTGGTCTCTCACTGAGCTTCACTGGGGATGCCGCACAGCCTTGTGGGATATGTACTCCCCCATGTGAGTAAGTCATCTGTTTTAATGATGGCTCGGTGCATTTTTATGGAACGTCCTAGCACAAGTCAACAAAAGCAAACCAAGCAGAAAATTGAGATAAGACAACTTCAGTTGAAATGGGGTCAAGAAAATGAACAATTAATAAGATATAGCCTAATTCATTTGGTCTGATTGCATGTGTGTTAGGACTAATTGTTTCGATTTGGTCACAGAATGTAGCATTTAATCATGTAAAACATATTTCTCTTTGTAGTGCTTTTATAACAATTTATTCACTGTAATAAATCTTTAATAAACAATTATGATGGGTCATAGTTTTTATTCTCTGTGACCGAAGAAGCTATTCTCATAATTGCCTGTCTTTTTGTAAATAGTTTCACTGCAGCAACAAACTATTATATATTTAATATTTAAAATAAGTTTTATTTCAAAGAAAATGTTTTGCCTGTAAGTTCTTAAAATTCATATGTCCCTGTTATCTTTCATCTACTGTTTATAAATATATTACAAGTGCTCCATGCAGCCACTGTGAGATGATGAATTAACATTCCCTGCCATTCTCTTCCATTGTGCATACCCTCATTAAACTGTGCCTGTTGTCTTTTTCATTACGCGCAAATGATATGCTGAACAGTAATAGCTGGCTATGAGGCTTTGCTTTATTTATCTGTAGTACTCCCTGTCCTGCCTGATTAAAAAACGTCTGCAGGGCCTCCTGAAGGTTGCCATCGACAACGCCCGGGCACAAGAGAAGCAGGTGCAGCTGGAGAAGACCGAGTTGAAGATGGAGCTCTTCCGTGAGCGGGAACTGAGGGAGACACTGGAGAAACAGTTGGCGATGGAACAGAAAAACAGAGGTACCTGTCTATGCAGGAAGGCTGCCACGTTTGGGGCCTCCAGACTCACCAGATTTCATCAGAACACAAGCGTGCAGAATGCTAAAGTCCAGCTCTGCTGAAATACAACTTCCTAATACATGTATCAGAAAAAATAACATTTAAAAAGAAAGGAAACATAAATTAGTCTATAGCCGTATATCTCTCTGGAACATATTATACAGGGCAATAAAAAATCAGCACAATAATCAGATACATAATAAATGTACTTATTACAAATTAAATTATTTGAATTACAAATTTAAACGGCCTGTTTTTATATAATGCCATAGCTTGCAGTTATGAATTTAGCTTTACTCTCTGCCTTTGAAAGAACAGTTATTCAGGCTCACAGTTATAATTATAAGTACATATTAAGATATCAGTACAAATGATTTATTAACTTTTATAAATAAGAATTGCAAAATGTAACTTCATATCCCCATATCCCATGCATTCGAAGTATATAATTTACCAAATAGCATTAATAAGGCAATTTCTCAAAAGTGTCTTTATAATTGGGAATATTTTCACTAAGTGCCTCTAGTAATTTTCTACGTAATATATAGATGTGGAAAAAGGAAAATCTTTTGCGCAGTGGCACGCTAGCCTGGGTTAATCTGGGTTATAGTGCATTCCTTTTTCCTTTGTAAAGGGTGATAAACTGGTTGACCTCGGCCTTTGTGGGTCAACAGGGACCCATTTGGAAATGCAAGAGGATCTTTGTCTAGATTAAAAAACTGGGCATGCATGATTTGTAAAACCCTTTATATGATTATCCAACTTTATAAGGGGAAGCTAGTTTATTTTACAGATGCTCATGGTAAATTTTTAATGGTAGTTACCACTGTATTATTTTTATATTGAAGCTAGTGTAAAGATTTGATCAATTAAAATGCCATGGAACAAACTGATTGAAAGAAGGATTGTTACCTTATGTAAGCTTCGACGATAAGAGTCTAATGCTGTTTAAATGACGTTTTATCCAACATACTGCCTTCCTTTTTTTCCCGCTCCTTAGCAATTATCCAGAAGAGGTTAAAGAAGGAGAAGAAAGCAAAAAGGAAACTGCAGGAGGCACTAGAGTATGAATCGAAACGGCGAGAGCAGGCTGAGCAAACACTGAAGCAGACGTCGTCCACAGAAAGTCTCCGAACACTTAATGGTTTGTCTTCAGTCTGTTTCAATTCACATGAAGGGTTTCATTTATAATGCTCTAATGATCATCTCTACACATTTTTGTAGAGGACTTTTGCCTGTATAACGCTTGGTTTTTAAAACTAATTTTTGTAATGTTCATGTTCTAAGACAAAAAGGAGTTCAGTTGGTTTGAAAACCAAGCATATTAGTATACCTGTATATTAATGCCCAGTAAGTAAAAGTAAATTCTGACAGTTATCAGGAGCTAAACATAAAGACAGTGAAAAAACAAGTTGTCATGACAGTTAAGCATTCACTAACAAAATTTACTTTTTGAATAGCAAACTATTGCAATATGTAAATATTGTATCATTGATAATATATTTTATTTTTGTTTGCATAACATAAAGTATTTCTGTGCAGAACAAGGATTCATCTAGATATCTGTATATCACATGCCAGTATTACATACTCTGTTGGTAATTTTAATGCCTTTTTCTTGATTGTTGGTGTTTAATTGTCACCATTCTTTCATATTCCTAGACTCATTGACCCAGGAGATTGAGACTGACCGCAGTAGTGGCAGAACAGATTCTGAAAGAACAATACAAGGTACAATGAATAAGATGGTAATACATATATTCCTAGCTAAATTATATGGAGTTTAGTATAACTTAACCGGGTGCAAAAATCAAAAGTGAACCCTTTAGGGCATCATTCCTATGTTAAGAACTGTATGTTAAATAAATAGTAGTTTTAATTCATCAGTATATCATTTCAGAGTGATTTTATAAAATAAATTCAGAATCTGATTAGTTTTTGTAAGCAGTATTGTATACTGTGACCCACGGTCAATGTTAAATACTTTTAGCCTCTGTATTGCATAAACTGTGCCAAATATCCCTGAGAAATTCACATAGATTCTATTCTAAAGTATTCTAAGTATCATCTAATCAATTAGCCTCCAAAACTTTCAGCTGTATTAAAAAATATTGTGCAGGACAAAGAAGTGGTAATTTTAACTATGTAAAACTGACTTTTTTGTGTATCTTTTGCCTATGATCATCAATTCCTCAAGTGCATTTCCTGAAGTATTGGTTACTGGTCGTGCTACCTTAGCAGTCAGGTCGAAATGAAGAAATGACAGCATTTACAAGGATATGTAACACGTCATTGAACATTGCACTAAGACATACTATTTTCCATTCTATGACTCCGAATGAATTGTTATTCATGATTTCAACTCATCATTTATATTAAGCGCCAGTAGGAAGACTAGGAAATTCCATAGCTATGACCAGAAGGGCTTTTCAGGGAGCATGACTACTATTCCTAGTATATTTTGTTTGTGAACCTACAGAAATACTGCTGTTCCAAAACATAAAAACCATTCGTCCGTCGATTTCTCATAGCTACTTACCCACTGCAGTCATGGCCAGGCTAGAGCCTTTGGGAATTCAGGATACAGTCCACTGTACTCAGCATATATAGTTCTTGGTGCAGGTACCAGCTTATGCAGGGCATTCTGAAACATCTCCTTTGCTTACTGTATGCTGTAAAGTATCAATTTTCTTTTTGTCTCATCGTGAATAAATGGTGATTATAGTATCTTGAGCAACAAGATAATCTGAAAATGGGATTTTTTTGGCTACCTTCTGGCTTTACAATTTAATCTATTAGTGCAAATATTTTGTTTGTTGGTGTTATTATTTAAATTTGTGCTATACAGCTATCGTTCTGGTGCTGCAATGTGATAAATAGCCATTTAGATTTTTTATTCAGTCTGAATATGGAATTTATATAAATGGAAATAATATAATTAACTGTAATGTGATTGCATACTGTTTTGCCACCAGCATAAAATGGCATTTGAACTGTAGGAATTACATTTGTCATTAGTGGTCTATTAAACAGAATTAAATGGAACATTATCCTGTGCGGGGTGCACCCCTGTTTTGTGATGTGGCACAGGGCAGTAGTACACCCCTACACAACTCTTTACGTGTGGAATATGGGGAGAGGGGATGAATGGAACATCCGTAAAATAAACAGCAGGTTTGCGTGAACAAAAGTTTATGAGGGACAGGGGATTTTTCTTTATGCTTTCAAAGTGTCAGAATGGAAGGAAAATGTGTGAAAACAAATTTAGCAAATAAATCTCATGAGACAAGGTATCTTCTCACACCTTTTAAACTAGATGAACTCCTTAAATTGAAACCAAACCTTCATTAAAAGAAAAAAAACCTATGACCTGAACAATAGAATGTTGTTTGTTGTTTCTAAATCTACCAATTGATAATGAATCAAACTAATGTTCTCTGTGTTTGAGTGTGAGGCTGAGAAATTTGAGGTTAATACAATTAGTGGTACGCTTATTTTGTAATCCATTAAATATATATTGTCTTTGCACAATTACTGGCAATTTTCTTCACCTTGAAGCCTCTTTTCTTCCAATCACTAAGACTGAAAACTAACATGTTAGTTATATTGCAAGTAATTAAGTTGAATAATGCTAGAGAGTAGTGGTCATGCCGGTAAATCTTTCTTAAGCACTTTACCATAGCTATGTTATAGAAGGTGCAGTATAAAATAAATTGAACTGAATAGAATTACAGAAGAGTTATAATCCCATGTTTGCTTTTCTTCTCTTCCTTTGAATATTATTCATTAATGAAGTCTCACATATCACTGGCTTTCTGGGAACATAGGAAATGTAACCAGAGATAAATGAGAAGATTTAATACATAATAAAATACTGCTGGAAACTAATAGTAAGTGAAGGCGATTGAAGATGCTGTTCCTTGTGTTACATAGTGGCACCATGACAAACCACAGACAACAACCAGTTGGATTCTGCTAATGAATTAAACCAATATGTATGTAGAATAGTCTATCACCACATGAGGGATCATATGTCACAGATTTTATGTATGCTTCATAGTTCGGTGATATCTAATGCTCATTTGCTCACTTGCGAAGCTTATCTGTGTGTGTGTGTGTGTGTGTGTTAGGTTCATGTTACATTGTCCCCCACATTATTTGATATTGTGGGGACCATTTTCGTGTGTATGGATTAGGTTTATATGACATTGTGTGGACCAAATGTCCCCCACAAATTTCTGTGAATGTAATCAAAAAAATAAAAAGTGTTGTATTTTGTTTGGCTGCCCATGGTTAAGGTTAGGGTTGGGTAGGAGTTAAGATCATCATGTTTTGATTAGTTTTTTCAATAATAATGAATGTAGAATCCCCACAATGATATAATTACAAACCTGTGTGTGTGTGCGTGTGTGTGTGAGCGGGTATACCTATCCTTATGGGGACACAATGTCCCCATAGTGTGATAAATATCTGTTTTTTTTC
>JAODUD010000001.1:42569203-42589066 GCA_026784285.1 Stomatorhinus walkeri | reverse complement strand
ATATACGCACACACATACACACACTGTATTACATGCAGGTATACACTGTAGCAGATTCTATGCGTATGTTTTTTTTTTGTATTGGAAACAGGAAAATGTTACAATGATTGGAAACATTTATTTAATTGGTTTCTTTCTTTTTTTCTTTAGGTTGTTCTTTCCATTTGTTATGTTTCTTTTTAACGGTATGAGTGTATGCTTGTGTGTGCCTGCATGTATGTGCATTTTATATACAGTACTTTAGTGTTATCATAAAATAAAATATGTGTAAATGAGGAACAGACAATTTTTTAACTGTAAATAAATCATTTTATGTTTAGCTAAATGTGTATCATTCAAATAGAATGAAAGCATGACAAAATGCTGGTTTTCTTGGGACACCTAAGCATTACTCTTCAAGAAAGTATTTTAATCATTTAATGAGATATGCGGTCTAGGGCGTGATAACAGTCTGCAGTCCAAGTTCGTCCTCAAGGTAGACTAGCTGTTATTTGACCTATGGTGCCTATTTTGGATCCTGGTATCCGTCCTTTCAGTTGAAGTATAATGGTACTTGGAAGAAAAAGAATGATAAAGGACTTTAATATAAGTAAACGTTTGGGAGCTGATTCCTTTTGTTTTATTTATTTTACTGAACCAGCATGTGAGATCCATCACAGAACTGAATTCTGGTGCTGGAGCAAAGTAATGTATGTTTAGTACTACGATTTTAGTGCTAGACTATATAGATACATCCAATGACTTATTTAATATGTAACTGCATCCTGTTTTTAAGCCTTGTAAATATTACTGTAATCCAATCGAGAACAGCATGCCAATGTTCTTCGTGAAGTGTGGAGAGAAGGAAACCTTTATCAGCAGAACTCTTTATTAAATATTTATTGTATTTATAATGCTGGGCAGATGATATAGACAAAGTAGTTTGATCATATTGGTTTGAATTCAGTGGTTTCCACTTTCTTAGGAGAACTTGATTATATTGCAACCTAACAATATGTAAGAGTTACGTAAAGCAACAGACTTATTTTAGAATACTATATCACTAGCTCATACTTACAAATTACTATAGAATATTTGTCTTTATGATTTCTTGACATGTAATGTCATTTGAGAGGAATTTTAGGTTTCCACTCTTGTATGATTATTCACACAGTGACTAATTTAACTTTTTTGTACAATGTCACCTTCCAAGGATTGTAGGAAACAATTATGTAGTGGAAATATCTTGCATTTCCCATGCAAGCTTAAACAATCTGGAAGCTGCAAACCAGAGATATGCAAACAGGAAATCTAATTAAATGAATGTTTAATCTTACTTGCCCTGTAAAGTAAGTTAATCAGTTTTCGTAGTTTGATATACAAGTTATTTTAGTCCTCTTGGACTGTATCTTATGTACTTACTTTCCATATCTGCATGTGGAAATATTCACTATTGCAAATACAATATACCATTATGGATACTATCCAGTAATATAGTAATATGTGTAATGCAAGGAGATTTTTCAATTAAGATTTTTTTTATTGTTATTACTTTCTGTGTTGTGTTCTTGGCCAGTTTTATATGTGAGGAATCATTTTTGAGTAGATATGTTTAAATGAATTTAATTCATGGAATATCCATTTTGAAAACCTGTACAAGTTTTATTTTATAAATTAACGCAAACTTAAGAAAACAATAGTAAAATGTTAACAATGCCTGTTTAGTATTCCTATATGTGTTTTTGTTTCCTTTCAAACAGCTACAAGTTTCTGTCATGAAACACTCCAAGACAAAATCAATTTGAGAGCACACTGTGTGCTTGTTGTTTAATAAGCATTTTTCCCCATTGCCTTTCTCACCACATAAACAAACAGTCATCATCTTTTTGATTTATCCATGTGTTTCCCAGACAGTGGTAAGATAATATAAGCATAATTTTTTGTGAGGATGTAGTATCATTTTAGAGACAGTGTATATCCGCATAAATTTTGTCATCTTTCCAAAACACACATATTAATACTAAAAGTTTATCACTGAACTAGCACTGAAACAGTAAACAATTGAATTTTGATTTAATTTTTCAAAATTAACGTTAATGCCACATTAGACATGTTGAAACCTGCCTGAATGATTTTCTTGGTGTATCATTTATTATGGTCTGGATTTTTTTTTATTTTTTTGGTCTGGGAAGAACACTTTGAAATAATGTCTTCACTAATTGTAAGGTATTCTGATATACAAGGTAACTTTCTGTCAAAATGAAACTGCATTCTAAAAGAAACATTCTTTGTTGCCAACTAATGTAAATGAAGCTTTGAACTTGGAATTGAGGTTTCGATCTAATCAATTACAGATTTGAAACAGGTGCCTTGCTTGAAACTTGTGAAAAGAAAAGTGGAATTGACATTGAAAGACAAATTCCTCTTGTAAGCAATCCTGAAATGTGTTGACACAGCATAGCATTCTATAGTCCCATTTTGCATGCTTCTTAAGGCATAGTCATCACAGACGTGGTAGATGAATAATTGACGGATCACTGCATAATTCAACAAAGCATTGTGAAAATTCAAGGTCTAGCACATTTCAAGCTTTTATTCTTTATTGAAAATGAGGTTAAAGTTTCAATCAACCTTGAAAAAATGCATTTAAATAGTCAATGAAGTATGGTGTATCAAACTTCACAGTGGCAAGCATTTTCTTCCTTTTTTCGAGCAGTATCGCTACCACATACAAGCAGTATTACATGAGCTACTGTAACATACAAATTATGGATATACTTACCTCTTCAATATATCAACATTTAAATTTTTCTCGGTTACTGTTACGTATAACATCAGATACTTTAATTACCTAATTGAAAATTGATGAAGCTGAACAATGTTTTTTGGATCACAAAGGCAACAGTAGCCAGATCGTTAAAAAAAATGAAGTTTAAAAATAAATAGAAATGGAGAGAAAGGCCTAATAGATAGCATTGTGGTCCCCTATGCTGTTGATTAACTCTGCCCTTTGACGTTTGCCTTTACTTCCTGTACGTGGACTTCCTTTAGGTACTCAGAGTTTCGCCCACGGTCCCGAAACACGTGGCCAGCTGATATTATGTCTCAGAATAGAACGCATGACCTATGATGGACTGGCATCCCATCCAGTGTGTTCTGTCACACGCAAACTACATATGCAGTATTGGAAATTAGAGGAATAGAAAACATATTCAAAACTCGTATTCATTTTCACAATTAGTACTTGAAATACTATGACCCATGGCATCACATTTTCAGACAAAGTCAAATCTCAATAAATAAAAATAATTCATTAAAACATTAAGACGGGTCATTATGTGATTCAAAACAGGTTGCAGGTGATACTGCGCGAATGGTATGGGTCGATTGGGCAAAGGATAAAGATAATGTCATCTAATCAGGAAGAAACATTATGTATTAGTGAGGCTGCAAAACAGAGCTACCCGACAAAGGCCAGGCCATATTATCTAAATTAACATTTTGCAAGCATGAACACTGAAGGCCAAGGAGGAAAATGAAAGGCGAAAGTGTACGGCCTGCATTTAGACATTCTGCAGTAATTATTAATTTATGCTTGTCTGTGGTCTTAATGAAAATGAAAGCCAGGAGAGAGAAGAGGGAGGGATAATGTGCCGTGAAATTGAGTTTCATTTGTGTGGGGGCCACCTTTTAACTTGCAGTTTCTTCTTAGGAAATGAAGCCAAACGGAATTCTGTGGAGAGCAGGTTTGTTTACATACCCTTCTCCCCCACTTTGCCAAGACATGGGGAATTGTATTTCTACCTTTCCTGTCACTCGGGTACAGTGTACGGTGTCTGTCATGATCACCTCGACTAACTCCCATACCTTTGGTGTAATCTCGAAAAGGACAAGGCAAGCCCTGCTGGCGATTTTATTAAAACGACCTTCTCATTTCCTCTGCACCTGAAATATTTATTCAGCATTTGCAAAAATAACAACAAACAGAGAGAAATATTATTGCATGTTTTAACATTATTGGCTAGGTAAATTAGTCCCAGCTGTGCTGAGTGTGCTGGAACCTCAGCCGTTATTTATGTTTTCATTGTTATTATTGGGTCGTTTGGAAAATGCTAAGGATATTATCTTGTCCTTCTGTCTCAAAGCTTCAATGAGACAGCAATGAAGATGAATTGAGGCCAGGAGCTCACAAAATTGCTCTCCATGGCTGTGTCTAAGTAGTATTGTTTTCATTTGTATGTGTTGATGTGTTCAATATAAAATCAGAAAAAAAGTTAACACAGGTTTCATAAGGCATTTATAATGCAAAAAAAGTGTTCAGATTTAGATTTTGATTTGATAATTCCGCATGTGCCATTTCTTATATGGTTGTCAAAAATAAGTATGTGCAATAACGATCTGTAATTTAGCATGAATTATGCCGTTTTAACAAGTTGCCGCATCAAAGGTACGCATCAGCAAAACCACAGTGCAGAAAAGGATACAGGAAATTAAAGTGAGATTAATGTTAGCAAATATGGAGGTAGCTGATCAGTTACAGCACAGCGTCAACAAATTTTTGGTTTTAACATGCAAAAATTATAGAGAAGCCATTACATTTTTATTGTTAGAGTATTAATTCCAGTTAATACAATGAATTAACTCCTTGTGTTTAAATTTACACGTAATTTCTCAGCACAGCTTCTATTCAGGGGCATGGGTCAGTGCTATTGTATTCTTTCCTGCAGGGATGCTAGGTGGTTTCCAAATCCCAGATATACAGTGAAACATTCAGTCCATGAGTGGGGAACCTGATTCATCCTCTCAGTCAGCCAATAATAAACCAGTGGTCCTCAACTCCAATGCTGAGGACCCACTGTTATTGGCTGATTGTGAGGTCATCCCAAAAACCCGAACCCCCGCCAGCCTTCCATTAATCAGGTTCCCCGCTCCTGAACCAGTCATTTTAAGTATAGTAACTGAAGTTACAGTTCTAAAAGCGCTGTTTTGAGTCTAAAATGTTCATTGACAAGCAGATTTGTTGAGGGCTTCTTAATTGGTAACACTTTTGCAACAACACAAAACACCAAACAGTATTCCTTCAGGAGCCAATGACTGTAACTGCAGTTAATAGCGAAATGGAAAGAACCGAACTGAATGAGTCAGTCAAAAAATAATGATATTTAATAAAAAGAGAACGTTTGTGCAGGTATGTTAAATATTGCTTTTCGTCGGACTTTTGTTATGAAACCAGTAAGTTTACATCATTTTTACAGAATTAAGCAAGCACCCTAGGACTTTCTCGCTGTCTGTGCCATATACAAAGATGAGAGCTGGTCTTCAAGTCAAAACACAGGGTCAACCAGCATCCAGAAGCTGGTCTTACTTGAAAGTCCAACAATGACATCTTTCAACAACCAATGGGATTTGAACTGCCAACCTTCTGATTACAGCCACGGAATACACACACTACCCCACAATTATTAGGGTAAAGAATGGCTTCAAAAAACTTCAATATCAGTCCACTACTAAAGCTAATGATAGACTATTGTATTGGTGACCACAAAAACAGGAATTGTGTATGCTATGTAATATGCATGCAACACTGCATTCAGTTATGATCTGTTATTAAAAAAAAAAAGTTGAACAAACATCTGTTCCACAAAGAAAGTAGTTGAAAAGATCCACAGAGGAATGAACGGGATGGTCCAGGTATGTGGCCATGAGTGAGCTAGCTAGCAGATCCTGGATTTTTCTTCATTTGGCAGTTCTGTCGTGAGGAAGGGGGGGGTGGTTGCTGTACAGAAAAAAGCACACAAGCTATTAACCTTCCCCCAGCTCATCAACTGTATTTTGCAATCTTCCTTCAAAACCATTAGAATACCCCGAAGAAATGACTTTCCAATTAAAGAGGATCTAGAAGAAGCAGGCCTTTTTATCTCTGCTCCTGGAGTTCCTCATTCCAATAATTTAAATTGGAATTGATTTTTCAATTTAGCCACTGACTGCTATAGACACACAGCAGAGGGGTCCAAATAGAGTTGCATTCTTGAAATATTTGTCATGGCAATGCGCTGCTCGTAAATTTGCCTGGGCCCCCCGCTCTTTAATGTGTTTCCTTCGCGCTCGTCTCCAGCACCATATTTTTTCACGCAGTGTAGGCTGAGAAATCGCGTCATGTGCGACCTCTGCGGCTGCCCCGCGCAGGTCATCGACTGTCTCTGCAGCTTATTAGTTCTGCAGGATGAAAGTGTACTTCTTTGTGTCAGCAAACATCTCACTGTTTTTTTTTAATGCTATTTCCTCTGGAAAAAAAAGCTCCTCCGTACTGGAAAACCAAAATATTTAGCCGTAAGATTGGTTGTCTTGTTACATACTGTATATTAACTTAAAATGTTATGTGTCAGTTTCTGGTTCTGTTGAGTTTGGTTTAATCCCTATGTGTGTTGCAATTTGCTTTTAAGCTAAAAAGTTTTCTATCATCAGCACAGCCAATATGTAGTAACTACAATTGCCAAAAATTAATTATTCTGTTTTTTTCCCAATATAACTAATGTATTTTTAGTCATTGTTTTAAATGATCTTTAATTAAACTACCTGTGAATGAAACACAGATGTTGTAAATTTTCTTACAGCTGCCTTATAATGGACATTTTTTATGTTTCTACTCTGGATAGCGTTTTTATAAGGTCATTTTCAGGGCCAGCTTATTTTTGCTTGCTGTTTTATAGAAGGATCTAGGAAAGAGACTTTACTTCCCGGACTGATGTTTCACGCTTTAGCACCTGACAGATGTGTTGGCTTGTTTTGTTCTCTCCAGAGTTGTTAATATAGTTGTGCTACTGGAATTGTATGTAAGATTAATGGACACAATAGATGGCTGGCAGTTGTGAGGAGATACAGGACATACAGGGCCAGGAACCATCTGTTCACTCGCTTTTTTACATCTTTCTTTGAGTAGGAAAAGTAAACAGAAAGAGGGTTATGCTGAAATCCTAACTTCTGTAGTAGTGAGCCTGCACAATGCATCAATTAGCATGACAGCATAATCATCTTTCACAGAAGCAAGGAATGGACAAAGGAACTTTGCAATGGTGAGCTTTGTTGTCGCTGTCCGGGCTTTTTCTTTTTTTCCAAACCACGCTAAAACATAAGGTTGGCGATAATCTGCTACAGTCAAATTCAGATGAAAGGCAGTGTTTGAAGGTGATTGAGTAGAGTTCTTCAGGCAAAACATAACTTGGCGTCTGTTGAAAGCAAACAATCAAATTTAAAAGGAAATGGCTTGTTCAGTTTAGTGTACTCTTTGGCACAAACATTTGTGACGTGGCAAAGAAGCTTCAGAAAGAAATTCACATTTTTGTGCATAGCGTTTTATTTACAATATGTTGTAATAAAAAATTACTTAACCCTTTAAATTCCTAGTCATGTTTTTGGTACAATAATGACGCTGTGCTTGATGCTGTGCTTGTAACCTGTGCTTGTAACCTTCAAGTTACATTTCAAATCTCAATCTGCACATAAAATAAAATCAATAATAAAAGAGTTAAAATCAATTAATACTCTAGCCTTTTCAAAATTCAGTTTGTAAATTCCATGTCTTTGACGTCTTAACGACCTTCACTGATTTCAGCCAAGCCTTGCACTTCAGAGTATATAGTCCACCCAGACCTTCCCAAATCGCCATGCCAAACCCAGCACAGCATACTGTTATTTTCAGTTCTTAGTTTTCAATACAGTTCAGTACTGTTTCACTCATCCATCTTCCACAACGGTTTATCCAATACCATGAACACAACCACTACCAGTACATTGTGATTTCTTAACATATTTAACAAAGAAAGCAACCTTAATTCCATAATAATCTATCCCCGCTTCTTTCAGATGCTGATCCACAGCTGGGAGGCTGGAGTCGGTAGGCGGGGGGTGGGGGGGTGCGGGTTATGAAGCAGGGGAGCCCAGCAGAGGGGCCACTAGACATTCTGGGATCCAGGAAAGCAAATCATACTGGACCTCCAACCCAGACCAATCTAATTACGTCCCAAATTTTTGGTGGCCCTTAGAATAGTCCTGTCCCCCTCCCTTCACCTCTTAAGGCACCCCCGGTTCAGCACAGCCAATTTCAGCCTGGAGACTCTCTCATGACAGAGGGTATTTATCAGTAACAAGAAAATTCAAGAAATTTTCTGTGGATTTGGTGAGTTTTGGAAATGTAATGAGAGTTCTTCGTTGGATTACATAAGGACTGAATGAGTTTTGGTTCCCAGTACTGTAACATATGATGAGGAAGCCTGACTTAAGGTCATTGGCAGTCTCATCTCAGAAGCAACAAATGGGCTGAGTTTTGGAATTATACTCTTGAATGTCTTTTCTCCTCCACCAGTAAACATGCTCAGATCCAGATTCCTAACTCCTAACCCAGCCCACAGTGATAACCTTCCAGTGACAAGATGGGTTTAGTGTATCTGTTATCCCATCTGTTTACCCCAAAATGACAGCATTTTGTTTCCATTCTCCTTCGCTACTTTAAAAAAATAATATCCCAAAACAAAATCCTTGTTTCTTCATCCTATTAATGCTAAAAATGAGAATTAAATTTCTGTGATGAATTGGCACCCCATCCTGCCCTTCATCGGACCTCCATGACCCTGCATAGGACAAGCGTGTATGGAAGGTGGATGGATGGATGGATGGAAGATTACATTTCTATTCAATGTTCTGTAAGTGATGGTAGGAAGATCGTTAGAGGATGGGGACTGGAACTTCAGCTGTGCTATAAATTCTTTATTTATGTAGGACAGAATTAAGTTCTGTGGGAGCTAATATATTTAATGACACTTTTATATTATTTGTTTAGTTTTTTATAACAATTCCATAAGGGCTCTAGATGGTGATGTGCCAACAAATATTAGTTACAGAAAATATACTATTATATAAAATGACAGTTATATTGGTATTTTATACTACCACAATAACTAAAAGGAAGCAGAATTGATTAATTAATGTTAAAGAAAAGGTTAAAATTTAGTGAAAACCTAAACGAATTTAGGTACACAAAGTTCCTTAAAGAGCTACAGAGCTCAATGAATTATCTTATGTGCAATAATCATTATATATATGATTTCAAAGTGTAAAAAAAATCCTTAGGAAAGTCGATGCCCTGCGTGGTGCAGCCGCAGAGGTCACACATGATGTGATTTCTCAGCCTACACTCGTTGCGTGAACAAAGCAGCTTTCATCAATTTAATTAATCAAAAATTCATCAGAAAAGTAGTTAAATAGTATTATACAGAAATCAGAAACTTAAGTTGGAGAGAGATTACTTCACGATCAAGATATCAGATGCATGTTGTACCCCACAATCCGCCTGTTTCATTAGACTGACCAAGAAGAAAACTGGTCAGTGAACACTTTGAATCACTTTGAAAACATTACCGTACTTTGCGTGAAGCAGTAAGTGCAATGTGCATGAGATAATAGTGTCTACACCACATTAGCTTGTATGACAGTTGACAAAAGGTATTACAAAATATGAATATGTACAATCAGAAAAATCCCCTCAGGCTGTCAGGTGAAATTTGATCTAATTATTATATTTGATGTAAACCTAACACAAAACAACAGCCAGTATCCCTACACTATTATATTGCTACATATATTGTTACTTTTCATTTCTTACATTGTCATGTTATATATTAATGTTTTTATTAATGTGCCGTATCATCTCTGTACAACCTGCTACATTTTGCACCTGTAACTATCAGAACTGTGCACTGGTCGGCACTGCACTGTCTTGGTTTGTGCCACTGTCCTGTCTTACTGTACTGTCTTGGTTTATGCCACTGTCTTGTCTTACTGCACTGTTTTGATTTGTGCCACTGTCCTGTCTTACTGCACTGTCTTGGTTTATGCCACTGTCTTGTCTTACTGCACTGTCTTGGTTTATGCCACTGTCTTGTCTTACTGCACTGTTTTGATTTGTGCCACTGTCCTGTCTTACTGCACTGTCTTGGTTTATGCCACTGTCTTGTCTTACTGCACTGTCTTGCAGTGTCCGCACATTTGCACACATGCACTTCATGTCATTCTGTGTGTTTTTTGTAGGCCTGTGTTGTTGCATGTAGCACCATGGTCCTGTAGAAACATTGACTCGTGTCACTGTGCACTGTACCAACTGTATATGGTTGAAATCACAATAAAAAGCCACTTGACTTGAGATCTCCAGCAAATCTCTTACCAGCAAAGCAACCTAGCTCACGGCACTGCAACCTCCATGCCAGTCATTAACATTCACTGCATCTTATAAATACACTGGACCCAAACATTTAAATAGCTGACTCATTAGTACAAACGATTGAATTTCACTCCCAAAAATGCACAATAATGTATCTGTGCATACTATAAACCACAGATAATTAAAATTTCTAGCAGGTGTACTCAGACTACTAACTGGTATTATATATTTTGATGTTTGCTTGATATCAGTGAAAATTCAGCATAACATTGATCCAAAACTATAGTGGCGTAAGAATAAGAAAATGTCGTTCATTGACTATAAAAACCCTGAAATTAATCTTAGTAGAGATATGCAAAATCCGTATAGCTGTAGGTGCTGATTGATATTAAAGTAAAATCAAGTTTGAATACATACTGTATACAAAAGGATTGCTTTCAGTTGATCAAAATTGTCATGAGTCAGCCATTTTTATTCAATAAATAAACACAGAGGAAACGTAACTAGTAATAAAGATGAAAACTTTATTGTGATTCTCCTGTCCTTCAAATTTTATAATTTAGGTGTTAACATATATTTAACATTAATACAAAGAAATAAATATAATAGTAACCAGCATGATTGAACTTTTTCCATTTGGAAGTGAGTTAAAAATACAGCCATTGTGATCAGATAGCATTGTGAGAATTTCTTAGACGAGACAAGAGCAAAAGGAAAGACGGGCCCTTAGATCTGACTTTCCTTTATGTGCAGCGACAAAAGTTTTGCTGTGACTAAAATAAAATAAAGAGCTACAGTAGACAAAACTGTCTGGCCTTTTCTGGTGGTACTAGCTGGGTAATCCCTCTGGAGGATTCTGGGAATGAGTTACCAGGAATCTTGCAGTGCCCTCTTGTTACAGTGTTATGTATGTTGCAAAATATAGGATCTCAGCTGAGCAGCCGCATCACTCCTCTGTATTTTGGCTCCCATTTTATCTGCTGCTTATCAGGTGAGTGAAGCCAGCAGGGCAGCTACCGCAGCTGACTGCACTGCGCATGCACTGCCTTTGCGTTACGAGCAGATGCCAGCACTTAAAGGGCTGTTTTCCTCTCTCCTTCTTGTGCCCCTTCAGCAGCTCAGAAGCTCAAGAGAAGTCAGCAGACCAGGATTAGGGAGTCCATCTGTATTGCCGTGGCACCAAGTTCGTGCAGATGTGCAACCTGAAACGGACCTTAAGCAAACCGTGGTTCCTTTTCCTTTCCATTGTCTGCTTCACCGTAGGAGTACGATGCGGGTACCAGTCAACCAACTCTATTGATTGAGGGAATACAAATTAAAATACACTAGTGGCCATAATTGTGGAAACACTTCGAATTTATAGAGATTTATTCTGTTCCTCCGGTTATGTATTTAATCATCCAATGTAGGATATTTCTAGCATTGTTTGATGGTTTCTAAGGGAGAGGTAAGGAGCATGTACTGACTACAGCGCGTTGCCACACCCACCACACAGGAAACCACCTCAGGGAAGAGAACCTGAGTGCAGCCGTGTGGTGGGTGGTACCTCAGCATAGTCTGAATGGACCAGGTGAGAGTTTTTTCTGGTGGCTGGGGTGCCAATCCTGCCACCAACCACCAGGTTACCCCCTGTAAGTTGGAGGACCTCCTTAAGGGGCTGGATGTAGATTAACATCATACCCAATGGCCTGTACTACGAAGCGGGGTTACTGGCTTATCGGGGTCACTTGTTGGATTTAAGGTACCACAGTTTAAACGGACTTCATATTCACTCACTTACATTTTGCCCAGACAACCTTAAATCTGACAAGTTACCCCGATAAGCCAGTAACCCCGCTTCGTAGTACAGGCCCCATGACAAAAAAATTGCAGGTTAAGGGCCTTGCTCAAGGGCCCATTGGAGCAAAATCACTCCAGGCATTCATGGGATTTGAACCAATGACCTTCCGATTCCTGACACAAATTCCTATCTTCAGAGCCTCCACTCCAGTTTCTAAACATGTAAAAATTACCGGCAATATTTATGTAGTAATTTTTAAAGTGCAATGACAAAAATGCTAAGTGTTTCCATGATTTTACCTATACTGTAAAAAAAAAACAAAGAATGAGTTATTAAATACTTAGAATTCAATCGAACAGTTTTGAACAGTAAATTTTGACCATTTAACCATCTTCCACCAGAAATTTGCATGAGTAGACTAATCGATTTTTTTGTTGTGCTGATTGTCTAACGTGATGTTCCTATCTGTTTCATAATTATAGACAAAGTTGTCATAAAGTGCTGCTGCAACGAAAATAAATTCCACGACCTCAGTCGTGTGGTTATTAAAAATGATTCTGATGATTGGTCGTGTACCAAGTTTGCCCATCAATCAGGCGGTGGACTGAATTTAATTTGTCTGTTTAAAAATGACATAATTATATTGTTGATATTTCTCAGTATTTTATATTGTATTTGTTACTTTTCATTGGCACAAAGACACACAAGAACAATATTTCACCTGACCCATGTAACATGTATCTGTAGTTGACAATAAAAGATATTATTTGGGCCCTATTGTAACGACCTAAAGTGCACAGTCTAAGGACCCCATTTTGCATCTGGTGCCAAGCTAACATAAGTCTGAAGCAGTTGTCATTTTCCTGTCCAGTTTGCGACCATATCATCTAACTTGTTGCACACACAGAGATGCATAGCAGCGTACAAACATGCAAAAGATTTTAAAAACCTACAATGTGAAAGACTATTAATGTGTACTTAAACATCAAAATGGTTAGTCGTAATGTACATTGGAATTAGCTAATCACAGTAAAATCAAATGAAATGCATGAGCGGATCCATCTCCAAATCTGCCGTTATAATCACGATCCGCCATGGTGCAAGCGAACCTGGTTCTTAAACGTTTTAAAAGATGGTTTGCCACACCTCAGAAGAACCTGCGCTACGCAGGAGCGTCAGAAGCATTTTGAATGCGGGGGGGGACACACTGGAAAACAGCGCTGGGTGAACTAATATTTTATGTTAAATGTGGGGGGGTGCAAAGGACACGTCTCCCTCAGATTTAATGGCGGCGACGCCGATGCCACTACATGATTCAGACCGTTGCACTTTTCGATTGTGGAAAAAACAGGGACCTGAAACGGACGGCGCAAGATCTTTCTAGGCGGGGACAACCCACTTTAGCTAGTTTATTGGCAGAGAAATAGTCGCTATTCCAGGTGCATGGTCCTAAATAGTTGTATTAATGTTGCATTCCATTTACCTCAGAGGTCGGAACTCAGAACAGGGAATGACGTCACACACAAGTTAACAGTGTTCCCAGTACAGAAAGTTGGAAAGCCATTTAACAATACCAGGGACAACTTGTCGATTTAAGGTACCCCAGTTTAAATGGCCTTTATATTTCTTCAACACATTTAGCCCAGACTACCTTAAATCTGACAAGCTGTCGGCTTAAGCATGTAATCCTTCTTAATGAAATGGTCCCAGTTCTAGTCCAGTTAATTGTTAGCTATTGTTAGCAATGTCAGTGGATAACTACACATTATGCGGTATTTTGAGTAGCAGCATGTCCAGAGATAGCATTTGGACAATTCCGTGCATACCACCCACTTAATGAGCCATAAATAACACGTAAGTGCTAATAAACAGTATAAAACTAGAGCTTTAACTTCTGTTGATAATGGGCGCAGCCATCTTGGATTCTGAGCTCGGGGTGGTGTTGATTCCTCCAAGTTCCAACTTCAGGGGGGCATTACTGTTTAAATTTTCAACTAGGAACTTGGAATTTAAAGGACATCCCAAAAACCCACACTGGCCCTCCATGGAATAGGTTCCCTACCCCTGTTCTCCATTATAGCCATGATGGTGGCTCACACGAATTCTGCTGTTTGTGCATTGCGCAGAATTCCACACCAGGTCAACATCAAACAGATCTTTTGGTGTGTTTCAGTCCTACAGGTCCTAGACGATATTTTAAGACCACAACTATTAAGTAGTACTGTTCAGTGGGCCACTGCATTCTTGAGAAAGGCACCTCTGTTGAACATCTTTGATATGGAGAAGATAAATTCTTTATTTGGGTTCTATATATGTCTTTATAGAATTAAATAACAATTGGTTCCTATACAACAAGGATGTACAAATGTCTCGTTTCCACTAGCACATTACTGCTCCAGTGTGGCACCACAGAAAAGCTGGTCTCAGAACTTGGCACCTTAAAGTCAGAGAAAGTGAGATGTGCTACCGTGTCCGAATCTTGCAGACACCCAGAAAATTCAATGCGTACCAGATTTACTTTAGTCTAATATCATCTGAGTTTTCGTCCGGCTCAATATAAAACATCATGATACAATTGGATGATGACACCATAGGACAGGGGTGCCCAACTCCAGTCCTGGGGGACCAGAGCCCTGTGTAGCTTAGTTGATGATTCAGCTCAAGAGCTGTGTGGTAATTAGCACAAGGAGTTGAATCAGGTGTGTTAAATGAGGGGAAACCCAAAAATGTGCAGGGCTCCGGCCCCCCAGGACTGGAGTTGGGCATCCCTGATATAGGATATGGAATGATGACAACGTAGGATAACAAATGGAAAGTAAAGTAAAACATATTGCACAATACTAGCTTAGAGAAAATTAATGTGGTAATAGCATACAGTTTATACAATATAGGTTCCTTAGTTGATAAGTGGCATGGCCTTTCCATTGAATATATGCCATTAACCCGATAAGAAATGCCGATCTTGGGTAATCTTCATTTGCACGCTACTCCTTGGAAGAAGTAACATAATTAAATTATTCTTTCACTCCAGCTGTAGAATATGCCTGTCTATGTTTTCCCTGTTTGGATACAGCTTCATTACATGCAAGGCACCCGGTTTTCCTTGGGTCAGCCACAAATGTTGCCGGACCGCATGTTTTAACGCTCCGGCTATAGCGTCGACAAACTGCTCTGTCTGCAGTCATTCAAATACCCAGCCGGTCACGTGATGACCTGGTTCGAGCTACGCTCAGCAGATTTATTTGTTATTTCTCAAAGTTGGACCCTGCTATTCCCACTTTCAGAGACGGTGCACTGCTGTCAGCACATTAAATCCTACAGTTCTGGTACTGATCTTCCCCGAGGTGCTGCTTATAGTTTTTTCCAGCTTCAGTTATAAAAGCTATTTTTTTATCCAACGTTCTTGATCCGCTGCTCATACCTATTCAAAAGTATATGGAAACGTGAGACTAATTCCCATCATAAAATCATGCATAATTTATTGACAGCATCATGATAATAGGGGAAAGCACAAAAAAAATGAAAATAAAAAACAATAATAAACGATAAGAAACATAATATTGTGATCAAAATAAGGGACATATGTGGTGTCAATTTCTATTACAGACAGAAAGATACACAATATATGAAATGGTAACATTTCAGTGATGTTCCCTTTTATATTTTCTGTAATTCGAAAACAAGAATGTCTACACTATACGGAAGATCGTTCATTGAACTGAAGGTTGCCTGGATTGCCAGTAATCCATAAACATGGTTTAATTTGTTTAATTTGTTAAATCATTATTTAATTTGTTACTGCAAGATAAACTTTTCACAGCAATTTGTTACAAACTCATTTAAGATTCTTATTTAATTTAGCGCTGATTTGTAAAATCTTTAAGTCGTATTAAACGTTCCAGTAATATATGGGTTGTTCACGCAATGATCTGATCCTCTTAGAAGGAACCTCACCACATCGTCAAAATATCGCCTAAATCCCGCTGCACCTCGCAAGACACTTCAAAGAATTCAGATGTATGCTGCGCGTAAAAATCTGTTCACTTATTATGTCAAGAACATAGTACTTTACTGGATTAAAATAAATCTTACACTAATCTATTGAAAACCTGACAAAAGGAGCCCAAGATTTCAAGCCACTTAGCTAAGTAGAGTTGAAAAAGCTTTGCATTATTTATGTTCGCTAATGGCACTGCGATGCTCGAGATCTGTGTGTGCGTCAGCAGCGGCACGGTCCGCTAGAACAACAGCTGTAATCAAAGTGATACATTTCCCAGTTTTACATTCCTAACTGGGTGATCAAGTAGACCTAATTCCTGACAATTAAATGCTTTTTATAGATTATCCCTACTTATAAAAGGTTTTAAAAGTATCGTGTTAGCTCTCTTTGGCAAAGAATGTTACGGTTTCCAAATGAAATACAAATGGCTAGACTGTCTAATAAGAAAGATGTTACCCTACGTTCATTATTACACGCACGCATAAATACATTAAGGTTACAGAGTGCCAAACTAATTCGGAGAACAAGTTTTACTAATAAAAGTACAATCTGTATTAATTGATGACTAAAATTACTAATATCATGAGTTATAGAAAAAAGGCAAAAAATAATAAAGACTTAATGTTCCATGTTGGAATATGTTGCTGCATTAATACTCTGTGTCCATTTTATTAGGTACACCTGCTTGCGAATGCAGACAGCTGTTCCTCTAAACACTGAATCATGTGACTGCAACTGAATACGCACATTATGCAACCATGTCTGAGAGATTCACTTACTATTCAATTAAGTGTTAGAACAGCTATGGTGCCTGATCTAAGTGTTCTTGAACACAGTGTGATTGTCGATGCCATGCGTGAGGGTTCCAGCACCCTCAGGAACAGCCGTCCTACTGGGATTTTCATACACTGCAGTGTCTAGAGTTTGCAGAGAATGATGAACAAAAAACACCCAGTCAATGGAGCTTAAATCGCTGAATACACCATGTTAATGTGGGAGATCAGGGGAGAATGGCTAGACTGGTTAAAGCGATCTGGAAGGTAATAAGTGCAAAAATAACAGCTCAGTACAAATGGATTCTCTGACTGCACAATGCATCTACGCTTGAAGTGATTCTGGAATCAAAAGTGGGTCTTGTATGATACTAATTAGACTTACCTAACAATGTGGCCATGAAGTGTATATGTAGTAATTTGTGAACTTAAAATACCAAGAAAATACAGTTATTTATCGTTAATTTGCATTAGTGTATTATGTGCACCTTGAACAGCAAATGTGTTGCTCGGTGAAAAAACATTGCTTATTCATTTCCGAAAAGGAACATTAATAACAGTGGGGTTGGCGAGTGGCTCGAGGGGCTAAATCTCCGTGCCCATGATCATAAGCCTGTGATTGGATGAGGGGGTACGTGTATGCAGGCTGGTACCCATGAAACCCCACCTTATGTAGCCTGATATTGATTCTGTCCCAAACCATGACCTGGTCCAGGTGTGTTAGAAGATGAACAGATATGCCAACAATTATAGTGTACATGCTGTCGCTCATTAAAAAGGATGAAGGGTGGGAAACAGTCTGCCATTCACTTTTGTTTGGTTTTATCCTTCACGTAAATAGGCTAAATCAACAAATACAAAGGTTAAGTTTCAGTTGAAGAACATCAGCATCACTATCAGGATGATGTAAGTGAAGGTTCAAAAACAATAAAACACATGCTGGTTAATTTGAAGGAAACAACATTAAAAATGCTCCCTAATGCATTCTTAGTGCAGTCTCCTGTGGATAGAGTGCCTTCAGTGTTGAATGAACCCCATTTTACCTTAAAAGACTTTAATTATTTTAGGGAAAAACATGAATTCTTTAGAAACACCAGTTAATTAATACATTGAATCATGAACACAGACTTTTTCCTGTACACTGTGATTTCTTGAGAATACTTCACAATAATGCATCCATGCCTCTTTCAGTTGCTGATTCGCAACAGCGCCACCAGGAGGCTGGTACAGGGACACAAGGCAGGGGTGCACCCAGCAAAGGTGTAGCTAGAAATTTTGGACCCCATAAAGTACACCACACTGGGCCCCCAATCCAAACCAGTCCCTGTCACTCAAGGGCCCTTGGAATCATCCTGATCCCCCCCGCCCCTTTATGTTACCTGTTACATCCCAGATGGGATATCAATCTATTGTACACACGCACTATAGGCAACTGAGTGATACTAGGTAGCCTAACTGTATGATTTTGGACTGCAGCTGTATCTGACTCTATATATATATATATATATATATATATAGCACTATACTATATATATATATATAACATTATAAAATTTAATTAATGTAATATATTTATTAATGAGTTAGTGAGAGTAATAAAGACAGATAAAAATCTATTATGTATGAAATACAACAAAATTAAAGGAACATTTAGAAAATAAATGTGATTATAGGATCTCTGATCATCACTTGATACTGTGCTGACAAGCAAAGTCCATTAAGCCATCTTCAAATATGGAAAATTTTATGATTTTACAATGATTACATATTCACTTCACAGCTGGCTGCCTTTATGCGTCTCCATTTGTCATTGACTATTGTGTCCAATTATATGATTAGCTTTGAAAACTGCAGCACTTCGAGAGCCCTTATGTTTTCCATTGCACTGAGTGATTCACAAACAAAGTCATTACAACATGTATTCACACATATCAAATAACAAACAGATGGTCATTGTACATGAAGGCTGATTTGTTTTCAGCACAGGCGATGGAAAAAATTGGAATTTTTTTGCTTAGCTTTGTTTAATACCAACTTCTTTTTTTTATAACCGGAGAGCAGCATCTGGTTGTCGAGCTTTTAAATCAGCTTGAATGAAAGACAATCTTGTTTTCATTAATGCCTACACTGTGAAAGTGCTTCTCATGAAGATTTTAAATGAGCAAGAAAGCTCGCCTATAATTTATCATAGCTTGCATGACTGGACTGAAGATTTAATTGTTTTTAATGGCACTGACTGTCAGAATGGTTCCTTGAGCTCTGATAGGTCGAATGCCGTGAATATAGGGTAGTCTGTGTTCAAGAAGCTTCCAGTCATCTGCTATTAGCAAATTATAAAGCTAATGTAAATTGCAGTGTGATATTTGTGGAGGACAAATAGATGCAATACACAAGTATCACAAGTATCAACTAGCCTGTTAGTTAATAATAAAAACTTGACTTCGTTGCCTGCAAAATGGCTGCTATGTGACCTGACCGTCTAGTGCACCATAACAAGGATATTTCAGGCAGGACAATTCGTTGCCGGAAATATGAGCTGACTGCTCACAAGCGTTATGATCTAAAGTGATTTTTATTTTATTCTCCTTGTTATATTCAAAGTAATGGAACAATACTCAGTGGTCAATGACTTTAATAACGCAAATCTCAGATCAGTCTATCACGCCATAAAAGAAAACAAAAACGTGGCCACTACAGTTAGCGCAGTTGATAAGGAAATAGACCAATAACCTCGCTTGCTAGTTCCTTGGAGTTGCCTTTTAAGCAAAGTAATCACCTTACATTGGTTTAGGTCAAATATCCAGGGAAATAACTGGCTAAAGTTAGTGATTAAAGTGAGCAAGGCATTGACTAAACGAAGAGATTTACAAAATAATAGGCGGCTGTTTAACTGAAAATAATGCCCGTTGGTGAAGCATGAGAAATGGCATCCTTTAGATATATAGAAAATAGAATATACAAATATCTCCACTACTGTCCTAATTAAAGAGCTGTATTTTCATCTCTGTGTTTATCTATCAATCCATACCATTGGGTATCCTAGGCAGCATCTTTTGGGAATGCTGGGAATTCAGCCATGCGGTCATCCACAAATTCTCCTTCAGAAACATGCCCACTC
>JAODUD010000001.1:42548128-42569103 GCA_026784285.1 Stomatorhinus walkeri | reverse complement strand
GAGAACTAAATAACAAGCAGCATTAGGGCCGAAGGCTGGGATTTAGTACATATCTAGAGCAAATCCATCTATATTCATCAGTTTATTTTAAACACACATTCTCTTGCTATTCTTCTCTATTTATCTATATATATTAAATAAACCTAAATCTAGTTCACTCTTCTTTCCTATACAATTTTAGCAAGATACTATTATAAGGTCACAGATGTAGTAATTGGTATTAAGACATAAAGTAAACCATACATTTTGCTATGTCTGCAATCAAAGAAGGACGAAATATTTCCCCACGTGGTTAGATTATGAAGGCATCCTTGGAACTGCGATAACACTTAAATGCACACTAACCTGGCAAATTTCCTCCTACCTATGAAAATCAGCAAATTATTAAGCAGCTAAATGGTGTTCTTCCTTCCAACTAGCCTTCCAGTAGAAATATTCAAATTGGAAGCCTAGTAATTAAAAAATAATTAAAACCGTCTCTTTTCGCACTTCTTCTTACTTCCATCGCGTGTGCCTCCCCAGGTCACGCGCAGTATCTTCATTAGGACGGCCTACTCCACGCTTAAAATAATACTATATGCAGGCGTATGCCTCCATCTAGTGGACAATTAGACGCAGAGCATAATTAAATTAGTCAATTAGAACAGGGAGCCTTCTAAGTGATTTGCCATCCTTCTTCCAACCATATAAGGATTATCAAATATAAAAAAAAAATTCTAAGCGAATAATATATTATTCTCACGGGTGTTGGTGTGTTTAAAAGCGTCACAGCACTATATTAACTACAGGTATGTTTGTATATAAAAAACATTAACACATCTGTAATGATTGTTATTCTATGTTATTCTAATTTCTTCTAATAAAGGATATTCGTGCACATGGGTATTACTCATTTTTGTATTTCCTTCATCGTTTCAAAACGCCGTACTTGATTAATATTGGGCTTTATGGGCTTCCGTAGTATGTAACCTTTACCCTTTTTATCCTTTATTGATTTTTTTGTTACTTTAACTTTTATTTTAAGTTTTGTTCATGTTTGTTAGTGTATTTGTTATTCCTCTTGTCTTGTCAGTTCTCTTAATAAACAAATAGCATCATCTGGGAGATGTTTACGACCACTGGCTCTAGGGGTTTGTGTAAGTGAATTTTTCGTTTTTACTGCTGTCTTGAAGTTTGTTTCTGTTTTAAGTCTGAATTGTCATTCATTTCGCAAGCAGAACTGTAGCGACTGAAAACTTTGAAAACGAATGCATTTAATATCATACAACAGTATAATTTACTAAGCCCGTGATTGACCATTTAGTGATGCAATAAAATACAAAATACTTTATTTTTAACGATGTAGCTAGCACTACCGTATGAGTATTATTTTGTAGTGACAATGATTAGAGTGTCATTGTACCCAATGGATGTAAAAGATGGCATTTTAGTCGTTTGTAACTGACTAATGCGTTATAAGAGACAGGGTTGTAAGCCTGCAGTTGATGTGTGTGATGTTGTTTTATTTTAGGAAAAGTCCAAAATCTGTATGCTTCTTGGTAACGTAAAATGACCGTTTACTTTAAATGAAGTTGTGATACCCCAGTCTGTAGTGTACTTTACAGATCCTGAAAAACAGAGATATGTTACAACGAGCGTCATTTCCTCTAATAGCAAACCTAAAATATAAAGAAAGGTATCATAAGTAGGGAGATTGTCAGACTTTAAGTACGTTCATAGCAACAACGTTCTTATTATCCATGTGTAAATTTCTCGGAAATGTCCCAGCTATTGTTGTTTTAATGGTTTAAGCAGCTATTTTTAATAGAGCAGCTAGGATTGTAGGGGCGTCAGGAGAGTACAACATTCTACTCATCTCTTCAGCCCCCTCACCACATCCCATTTTGTGTTCTGAACAGAAAATATTAGAGAAATACATGCTTTCACTATTTGCACCATTTTCTAACATGTATATTGTTTTATATATGATGCTCATTGTTTGATTGTTAATATTGTAACTATATGGTCATTGAAGAGCTGATGCTGACAGGTTTTTGGGGGTAACCCACATACTGCAGCAGTACCTGGACGGTAGCTGTGCTTTGTGCAGACTCACATTTACATTATCAGATGTTTTTGTCCAAAGCGATGTGCAGGTTAGATGTTAGTCAGCCAGTCCCAGGTGTCATTAGGAGTTAAGAACCTCGCTCGAGGGCCCATCAGTGAAACCGCTCTGCAACAATGAGATTTGAACCGGCGACCTTCCAATCATTGGCACAGAGTCCTTACTCAGAGAGTCACACACTGCCCCAGAATATCCCCTCTTATTTTAATAATTGTAGCCCTATGAGGGTTCTAATATGTATCACGGATGGGTCATTCCATACCAACTCCAGTAGATCATCCAGTTCACATCATGGATTTCTTGAAGAAAGCCACGTGACCTTGCAAATCCTATAGCTCTACTCCGAATACCTTTTTAGTTATGAATGAATGTATGAAGTTTGTCCCTCCGATCTATGGCATTCAAAAGCAAGCGTAAATAACTGTACTGTCATAGAATGATGGAATGTGACCCAGAGGTTTTTTTGTACCTCCTAATCCTAAACAATCACCTGTATGTTATCTGTGGTGTGGATCGGCTCTGCTCAACAATACATTCATGTTAAGTCAATGGATGTTGAACAGGCCCTATAATACAGAACAGTAGTTTCAAAGTCGTTAATGTTGCTGAAGCTGCTTCTTCTAAAGCAACAAATTTTTCAGTGATCAGACAGTATCCATCCATCTTGGTCAAGGTCGCCTGGAGCCTGTCCCAGGCCGCACAGGGAGCGAGGTGCAGGCATGCACTTGACGCAATGCCAGTCCATTATAGGGGTATCTTCACTTACTCACTCACTCATACACACACACACACACACACACTGTAGAATATGTTTTTTTTTCTTATTAATGCCTTAGATCAGTGTTTCCCAAACCAGTCCTCAGGTACCTCCTAGCTCCCTGTTAGACATTCCACATTTTTGCTAGGGAGCTGGGAGGGAACAAAAATGTGGACTGTCTGTGGGTCCCCGAAGACCGGATGGGGAAACACTGTCATAGATAGGATATGATATTGGGTACTGGCAGGTAAGCACATTGTCTGATGGAATGTGTAAAAGCAGACCCAAAATATTTCAGATTCAGCTTATCATTTATCTACCCAGGAATGTCACATAATTTACATTTTAAAATATATATATTTCTTGCACTTTTTGCCAACCTGTGCCTATGTCGTGCTTTCTTTCAAAAAACTGCACTGAGCTTATTCATTGAAATCCAGTGATTTCTCAGCTCAGTTTACCCGAATATATTGGCCATTTCCGTCCTCATAATAGCCCAAAAAACCCCGCTAAATTTCGGTACCAGAATTAAGCTTGAAAAATAATGGATTTCAGGAGATATCTGAAGACACATCCCATAATCAATAGCAGAAAGTTGCCTTGGAAATGAAAGTGAGGTCCCCACTTATCAGATCTGGGGAAGAGCCGTCTTTCAAAAAATTGTAAAGATAATGTCTCAATTTTTGTGAGTCTATATTTGGTATCAAAATAAAACACTATGACTTGTTAAATATAACTTAGGCCAGTTTTCAATTTTTACCTGCCAGTACCTTATGTTATACTTGTTTTGAACAGCCTCCTGTCGGAGTTAAGAAATTAAACAAACGAAAATAAAAAAACAAAGAATAAAGGTAGCATTTTCCTTGAGGAGGCACAAGTAACTTAGTCACGACTCGCATACAAATAAAAAACATTGTAATTGCATGAAATACATAAACTGATATGATTCAACATACATGGGATCAGTACGTAGCTAACACTTAGTTTCTGGTTAATTAATGCATTAAATGTGTGCTGCTACGTTATTTGTTCCCCCTCTAGTAAAGTGCTACCCAAAATGCCCGCAGTGAGGGGGGTGCGCCCCATCTCACCACCGCAGAGAGGGTCTCCTGTACTATCTGTCACACGCTTCCTTACCGCACAGATAAGGCTCCTCTCTGTAAAGGCCTACTGATTGTCCCCAGTGCCCTGGCCGCCCTGCTGACTCTGGGCATTCCTCACTACCAGAGCATCTTCTTCTATAACCTGCAGGCCATCAGAGAGGAGTGTCAGGTGAGCAAAGCTGCTTTCTGGACCACACTGCCATCTGTCTCCATCTACACTAGTGTAGTATGAACCATGTACAGTCCTGCGTAAAGTAAAGGTGCGAGTTCAGGCCCAGAAAGTAAAAATCCAGACCAAGATTTTATTTCAACCAGCCAGTTGAGTATAAAGAGTCACAGAGCAATCAACTGGTTGGCTGAAACAAAATCTTGGTCTGGATTTTTACCTTCTGGACCTGAACTCTCCACCTATGATGTGAAGTCTTAGGCAGTCATAGATCTTCATGTTGGTGTTAAACTACAATAGAATGTCTATCCAAGAGTGTCAGCTATTGGAAAAAACCTTCTGAAGTCACCTCAGTATTTGAAGTAACCACCCAACATACCTACGAATTTGTTCAGTCACCCACTAACTTTCCTTGCTTGGCAAATTAGTACCTCATCAAGTTGTTTACCTAATTAAGTTAATTAATCAAGTGAGCTGGCGGTGAAGTTAAATGAACACATGGCATGGCTGAGGTGCCCCTGAGCAGAGGTTTGTGATCCGAAGCTGTGTTCATCTAGCCATCCAACAAGATATCAGTGACTTTTTGCAGAACCAAAGAGATTCTTGTTAGGTTTTATTATGTTCCTGTTAATTTGTATATGTTAAAATATATTTTTTGAGCAAATATGCGCTTACTACCCAGATAAACAGCATTAAACATTTTCTTTGGCAGCCTAAGACATTTGCACAGTACATGTCTTAAGGCGCACGGTGCCCATACCTCTAATGATGAGCATTTTGGACTCAAATAGTTTTATGTTATTCATCCCCATGGGAAAATTGACTGTTCGTCTAGTCTAGGTGATGGATAGAATAGTGTATGATGGAAATTTGCTGAGAATATGGTGCAGAGGAGTAAAGGTTTAAGGTTTCTCTGTATGACTGTGCCTCTGCCAGTCTGCCTGTAACCGATGCTTTTTTTGGGATTTCCCTAGCTGTGGCGGCTGCTTTGTGGAAGACTGGTTTGTTTGGACTTAAAGGACGCGTTTTGCAGTAGTCTCCTCATATACAATTTTCGCATTTTCGAGCGACGCTTCGGAAGCCGCAAATTCGCAGTGAGTATTCCACTCTGCGGGCTTCCAGCCTCATTTCCAGCCATTCCAGGCAAACTGCTTTGAAAATCTGCAAAACGCAGATAGAAATATTGCTTTTGGAATCTCATGGAGTTAGTTTAGTAAAAATGACTGTAAATAAGAATATTGAGGTTGTAATATGTTTTTGTAAATGTATCAGGTTAGAGATTTCTTCATATGGGTGGCAAGTCAAATAAAGTTATAAGTATCGCATTATTCTATAGCACTCAGCTGTTGGATTCTGTATGACACTTTTTGCAGAGTAAAAACATTTAATATGAGTGAAATAGCAAATAATGTTTTATTGTGAAGAATGTCTTAGTTTGTAGTAATATTAATACCACAATTTTTTTATCCATGTTCCACACTGCATAACCTGTTTTGGGTTACTGTGAGTCTGGAGCCTGCTCTGGGTGTTGACTGCCATTCTATCCAGGGTGTTGCTGTACCATATGCCCTATGTCTCCTGTGACATGGTTCAGGCTCAACCAAACCTGCACTCAATATATTTGTATTATGGGTGGATAAATGGATGGATGGAAAGTTTATCAAGTTAAAGTAGGGGTGCACAATATCAAATGACAATATCACATCTCAATATGTCATATTTCTGTGAGTAACGTTTCGATATTTATAAAACAAAAAGGAAATTCAATCACCCAAAATAAACTATAGCCAAACAGAACTTATCTACCAGTAGAGTGTGCCAAATAAGTTGGTGGTTTTGCTGTGGGTTGTATCAACAGACACGAAGCAGTGCCGGCAAATGCCATGTGATTACTGCACATCGTCACGTCGACGTTGAAATGATGTGTCGTGCAGGACCAAGATAAAGTTATAATTATTGAATTAAACCATGTTAGTGAATGACAAAGTTAATACCTCCAAACCGTCAGTAAGAACTGGTTGCTTCTTTCTTGCAGTCTTTCCTGTTTGGAACATGGATCCTCTCTGCGCTGATGGACATCCTGCTCGTCGAAACCCTGCACCATCTTTTCCATCTGAAAGTGGATGTTTTGCCATCGGGGCTGTAAGTGAAATATTCCTTTATCTGTGCACCTGGTAGCCAGTGTCACATTTCCACCTTAGCATGTCGTGGGACGCCACAAAAACAGGCCTTCAGGTGCGTCATGGTGCAAAGTGTAACGTTCAGCTGTGAGGCCCGAGGACAAGAAGTTTTATTGATGATGAAAAAAACCTGAAACGACGTAATGTTGCATGGCTTTTCAGGATTTAATGAAATGCGTTTTATTATCAAACATGACGGTACCCTTAGACATATTATTTTTCACATGCTTTCTATTTAGTGGGAAAAAATACATGATAAGAAGTATTAAAGCCTTCAGACACATTCAAGAAAATGTTTTTGAAAAACTGGAAAACAAGGCGTGGTACTAGATTTATGATGTTTCTGTAAGCGTTCATAATTAGGATATGAGCTGATAGGTACTTATTTGAAGTTTAAAACACTGAGAGAATTTCTTTAGCTGTAAAAGTCTACAGTTTTATGCTAACCCTTAAATCATAGCACTGGTGAGGTTGCTTAGAGAGCGTACACTGCCGGTGTGGAGGCTTTTTCGCCGTACGCTGCGTAGGTAGTTCCTGTAGAGGATGACGCTGATCACCCGGTCCTGAAATTGCTTGGAGACGATATAATAGAGGATTATGTCCAAGACGGTGCTGAGGTTCATTAGGAATGTGGTGAAGGCGGCCCAGGCACTATAATCATGGCCGCTGTCTTCTAGCAACAAGAAGATCAGGCAGATGTGAAAGGGCACGAAGCACACCAGCACTTGCACAATGAGCGTGATGATGATGCGGATGGATTTCAGCTTCACTTTGGGCTTCAGCTTCGAGGTCCGCCCGTGGAAGAGGTTGTTCACGATGATTCCGTAGCACGCCAGCATGATGGAAGCAGGCACCAGGAAGAAGAACACGAGCCGTGCGAAATTCATGGGGTTATCGCGCTTCAGGTGGATTATGTCCCGCGTCTTCGTGCAGGTGGTGAAGTTGGAGGCGCGGTCGGGGTCTTCGTCGGTGAATAGTAGGGGCGCTGTGCTGCCCAGGGTCATGACCCACACTCCTATGCAGGAAATCACAGCCTTGCCTGTGTTCTTCAGCTCCTTGCTGTGGCGTGGCTGAACAATGGCCACATAGCGGTCGGTGCTGATCAGGGCGAAGAGCCAGAGGGCCATGCAGGGGTAAAATGTCGTTAGGGCGGCGCTGATCCGGCAAAAGTAATCCCCGAAAGGCCAGCGGTCCTTCCCATAGTATATTATGCGGAAGGGCAATAGGACAATGAAGGTGAGGTCCACTATGGCTACATTGATCATGTAAATAGTTACAGAGTTTCTCCTCTTGGTGGTCAGAGCAAACACCCACAGCGCCGTGATGTTGACAACAATTCCGATGAGGAAAATGACACAGTAGAAAACCAGTCCGGCATAGCGGTACTCTATGGGGACAAGTTCCTCAGACATGCTCTCTGAAGATCCACGATTCTCTGTGGCCATTCCGGTGAAAAACTTCAGTGTAACTAGAATTTAAGAATATAGATTAAAAGTTAGGTATAAAATACTGTTTTCATTTAATTTTCACTTTTTCTTTGTAAGTTCCTCATAAAAGAGTAGTATATGGAGATCTATCACTGGAAATCCCCCTTTAAACCCTGGTTTGAAAAAACGTAGAAGAAAAAAATGCTTTCAACATTTATGTTGAAAGCATATGTTGTTGTTTTAAAGTCCACAAAGGACATCCCATTTATATTGACATCTGAAATCTGACTAGACAGTACAGAATATCATTTATGTATTAGTAACAGAATTGGAAGTATAGGTCTACTAGTTAAGTATATGTGCTCTGTTCTGGCTGGTGGCTTTGGTTCATTATTGGTTTGTTTAAATCACACGAAGGTCAAAAATAGAAATGATGTCATCACACATACTGCAGCTGCAGGTTTCATTTTGAGTCATTTCGTGTTTTCCGTTGGAGGAGAATTAAGTACCCCCAATTCTTCCCCTGGGGGATTATGGAAAATGTCTTGCAATACCTAAATCAATCATATTAAACCCCCCCCCCCCTCTTGCTTGTATGCACGCTAATAAGTGATTTTGTGTGCTAAACTCAGCTAAATGTTCTTCCTGTCTTACTGTGTAAAGTTGCCGTACTGAAATTTACCCACTATTCACTGTGTGTAAAATGTAACAAGAAGTGTTCTACCTATCTGGCTGGTATACGAGTAACCTCTAAAGGTTGAACTTCAAATATAAACCTGATCTTGAACTTTTATTCTATTATTTTAACTCTACTATTCAAGCTTTGAGTAATCTGACATCTCATAGGTAGTAACAATGACAGTATAATATCGAAATGATCCACCAGTAATCTGAATCCTATAAAGAATGTAAACACTTTTTATAGGCATGTAAAAATGATACCTGATTACCTGCTACGAGAAATCAGAATGCTCTGACGTAAAACGAAAGGTTTGTCATGCATATAATTTTATTAAGTACAGTTTATGCTGTTTATTAATGCGGCAAACTGCAAAGCCTTACTGCAGTCTGGAATGTTGGATATAGTGAGGTGGCCGTTCACTCGACCTGATGCAGGAACTAGTTTGCCGTTTATCTCTTGCGCCTCCTTGGCTGCTCTCGGCCTCCTCAACATGGCCGTGCCACCGATTCGCATGTTTCTGAAGGCACGCTTACCTCAGGCTCTGTCATCTTGTGCCATAGCGTCGGTGCTGAGCCGCTGTGCTGAGCGCCTGCCAAGGAAGTGATTCAAGTTGCTCTCTCAGCCCCGTTTCTTGTAATTGTCTGGTGTGAGACCACTGTACTTCCTGTTTCGCTCTAAGTAAATAACATGTAGATGAAAAAGCTTGTCATTTACCTGTTTGTTGTCATTTTATAAGCAGTATTCCAGTGGTCTTTTGATGTGTTACTTATCTTGACTAAAGGTTTGATTAAAGGTTTCTGTTAAATCATGTTAATTATTAGAGGGGGCTGGAACTGAACCCTGAGCCAATGTCTTTGTAGACAAATAAGAATCTTTAAAAACAGGAGGTAGTGTCTTGTCTGGACTTGTGATTATTGTATCTTCATTTGTTTTCTTTCAGTCCCCCTTGTTTCATTGTCCCTGGATGTAAATCCATCCATTTTCTGACAAGATGTCCTATTCAAGGTCACAGGGGGTCCAGAGCCTATTTCAGAGGCTGCAGGTGCAAGGCAGGGAACAACCCAGGATGGGGCGCCAACCCATCACAGGGTGCATGCACACACACACCCACACCTATGGACAATTTAGTAACTCCAGTTAACATCAGCATGTTTTTGGACTGTGGGGAAACCAGAGTACCAAGAGAAAGCCCTATGACGACATGAGGAGAACATGCAAACTCCACAAACATGGAACCCCGGAGGAGACTAGAACCCAGGTCCCACAAGTGTGAGGCAACAAGGCTAACCACTACATTACCATGCATAAATCCCTGCATGGGAAAAAGGGTAGCTTTACCGAACCATAATTGGGGATTGAGGAAAGAAACTAGGTTTTATGGTTTAAGAACGAGCACTATCTTCCCATTAGAGGAGATATCTTCTGCATTGATGGCCTACAGTATGTGCCTGTTTCACCAAATCTCCTTCAAACTCTAACAGCCTGATTGAGGGAATGAAATTAGTTACTGTTAATGTTAAATTAAGTAAAACGTTAGGTACATTTGTTCCAGACAAAAATCTACACTCAAATTCTGGCTGTACTGAATTTCCATGCCTCCATTAGCGACTTTGTCAATGGTGACGCTCATTCTGCTTCTGCACACTTTTTATCATATAAGTTACCGAGATTTATTTCATTACCTCATTTATGGTAAGATGCTGAACGCTTTTGCTTCTGATTTCTGTCCTGTCAAAGTGGAAGTCGGTCAATAATGTAATGGAAAGTTACACTTGTATAGTACTTATCAAACACCCAAGGCACTTCACACAACCAATGGGGAACCACTTCAACCGCCACCACTGTGTAGCACCCACCTGGGTGATACAGCAGCCTCCATTCTTCACTAGTACACTCACCACACAGTCGCTAAGGCGGTGAAGGGGCAGGAGAGAATTCACCAATGAGGTACAGGGGATGATTAGGAGGCTGGATTTGATAGGACCACAGTGGGTCATTTTAGCTAGGACACTGGGGTACCACGCCTACTCTTTCAAAAGGTGCCACGGGATCTTTTATGACTTCAGAACCTTGGTGTTACATATCATCTGAAGGACGGCGCCTTTTTTTACAGCACAGTGTCCCCATCACTGCACTGGGATCCATAGAGTGGACTAACCTCCTGGCCACAGCAACACCTTGACCAGCTGGAGCCCTGCTTTCCTAGTTGGTCTCCCATCCTAGGACTGGCCGGGCCCAAACCTGCTTAGTTTCAGATGGATTTCCTGGTCTGATCTGCAGGTGGAATGGCTGCTGGCATTAATGTAATTAAAAAGAGCACTCTGGTTTGCATAGCCTTGCAACACTAACCGGACGTTTAGTTTATAGAAGGATACATATATATCCAAGAAAACAGTGTTTGGACAGCTGAGAAAAAATCCTTAAGGCTTAATGTTTAATTAATTCTGTAAGAATACCCTGATATAAATGTGTAAATGGGTGAGTTTACTAAATTTATAGAATTTGCTTTGCATAACATGTGTTGACCTGCCCAGTTTGCTTTTTTGCAGACATGCGGACACAAAATTAACTTTTTAATATACTCTTTTATTTATTTCCAAGAAGACGGATGAAACCATTTATTATAGTTTATTTGTGATTGAATAGTTTGTCAAATGTCAGTACAGGTTTTCAGGTCAGCACCATAACCTCCTTCATGCTTTTGAGGTACGAGGATTATATTCCATGCTGCCCAGTAGATGGCAGTATTTAATAAACAAATTGAATAATGTTTACCGTCAGTTCTCTCTCTTAGGGCTATTGTGTAATATACAAAAAACCTTGAGTGCGTTTTTTTTTCCAAGTGATGTACATTTTAATGATTGTACGTAACAGAATAATGAACTTGTACTTGGTGTCTTGAGAAATTCCCATGATTTAAAAGGTAAATTATAGTCTGTTTTTTCAGATGGGTCTCAGATGTTTCAGAGGAGCAGTGCTCCTTCCTCTTTTAGGCAATTTTTTATGGTTTATGTGTTACCTGGTTAAGCTTTATTTGCACTTAGGATCTTTACTGATACTTAAGGGTTAAAAGAGTCCATGTGTGGTCTGTGGAAAGAAATAATGAAATTGATCTGACTTAGAAACAAGATTTGATTTTTGTGTTTCCTTCTGCTTGTTAGTAAAGTGTGCATGGATGTGCATTATCTATGCCCCTTGTTCACACACACACACACACACACTTACTGAGATACGTTCAGTTTTGGCATCTTTAAAATAGAGCTCCATTTTCTGGTACTGTTTTTATTATGCGTTTTATTATCAGGATTATCTATCATTGCTTCAGTTAGCTAAGGGGTTTGCATGCCCACGACCAGATGGTTGTGGTTTCAAATCCCTCGGTCAGCAAAGTGGTTTCACCATTGGGTCCTTGAGCAAGGCCTCCAACCACATAGTTCCAGTAATTGGTGGAATCTACTTTCTCAACTGTACATTGCTTTGGATAAAGTTGTCCGCTACATAAAAACATGTTAATTAATTTATGAAACACAGCCCAAGAAACAATAACATATCTATTTTTTTTACTGATTTGCTTCCTATGGCACAGATACATTTGTATATCTCTGCTTGCCTTATATTTTCCTATACGGCAGTCCCATTATGGCATGCGTTCTCAAGCATTTTGACGAAAAGTCAGAGGTCCCGAACTATTTTCATTGACAAAACAGCATTTGATGAACTTTAATCAATTAACTGTAACCTTTGATACAGACATCAATATATTACAAAAATGGCATATTACAAAAACTTTTTAATTCTCACTGATTGTTTGGGCTCTCTGTAATGGGGAAGGGGGATAGGACGAGTTATGTTTGTGGTTCTACTTTGTATTTTTGATCTTCAAACCACATTATACAACCGTTAGGTCCAAACTTGAAATCTGATTGGCTCAAGCGATGTTATGAGTATAAATGCACTCGGATATTTCGTATCAGATGTATCACTTCACTTTACAGGTGTGTCTAAAAACCGTTACTTAAATTTAAATGATGTAAAGTAGCTGGGAGCGAGTGAGCTTGCGTTGCGTTGGAATGTTTCCGTTGCTTGGAAACAGCCAAGCAAAGTATAATCTGGCTTATTACAGTTACCTTATAAATGCTATTTGATGAACTGTTATATAAAAGCAATAACATACGTCATGCAGTTGTACTCCAATATATCATGGCTTTGATTACCTTCAGCACTCAGCGTGTACATTCTTAGCTATAACCAAATCACTGTCATGATGTATTAGAGTGCAACCTCACTCTTTCTCGTATGTTATTGCTCGATTAAGCCTTTTTACGCAAGCCGCATTGATTAATAAGGTGCATTTTCAGCTGGTTCCGGATTAACTTGCGGTTCTGTCCGCATCCGCACCACTGGATTTTGAGAACCCCAGCAATGTACCCTTCTGGTTTCTGTACATGCACTACATTCCTGCACTTTACTTATTCCTGCACTTTACTTATTACTGTACCTTCGGTAAATGATAATATTCTTGTATTTCTGGTCTGATTATAACTGCATTGCAACTGTACTGGTTGGCACTCTGCATGATGACAATAAATTTAATCTAATGTAATCTAATGAACTCTGCAAGGATTTATCATTATTAATGTTTTATTACTGTACAGTGCAAAAACCATTTCTACATCCATTTACCTTCTTCAGGGGAATACCAGCTTATTTTTTTTTACAGAAATTGAGCTTTTAGGCCAGATAATTTGCATGGTTGACTCACAACAGAACTCAGAGTTAGCTCAGTAGTTATGTAAATAGTTCATTCAGACAGTTATTTAACTTGTTCAGCAGCTTTATTTACACTGATCATTTTCAACTCTTGAATCCTACCAATGATTTTACATCTGGAAAGTAAAACATTATTTTTTATGGACAAGTATTAGATTATATCATCACGTCCATTTCTGTTCTGTAAAAAATAATGTTTTATGTAAAAGCTACATTTGCTTACAGCTAAAGGGGACAATAAGCAGACCTTTGAGGTTATAGCCCCAGTGACATCAAAATTACACATTTTTACCCCTTTTTCAGTGAGCTTTTTGACTCCTCAGTAAGTGTGTGGGCTCACACGGTATGCTTCTCAAATTATGCAATTTGTCTGTTGTTTCTGGCAGGGAGTTTCTGTGCTTGATGGCAGTATTTTTTTGTACTAAATATGTTCTTCCAGAACTTTATTTGTTTTTGTTCCAGAAGGCATCAGTTCGGTACTGGGTGGGATCTTCTGCTCAAGCTCATGCCTACAGATGTTGCCTGCTTAATGCAGTCCTCCTTCAGTTAGCATGGTGATTTGACTTCATATGTGGCTCTTGCTGTTTAACTGGATCTCTGCAGCATCAACAGCATCACGGGAGTTGACCTCTGGGGAAGTCCGGACCACGCTAGAGAAGGAAACGCTCACCTGTTTCTTTAGGATCTTCATGATTTTCCGTTTGTAGCCCTTGCAGGCAAAGAAATAAATGAACGGGTCCAGGCAGGTGTTGAAATTCATGAGGCAGACCGTGACATGCAGAGAGACTTGAAAGGTGAACAACTCTTGGCAGTCAGGGTTGTAGATGAGCTTTCGGATCATGTACTGCAAGATGTCAATGTGATAAGGGCTGTAGCACACAGAGAAAACCAGCATGACGCAGCAGATGACGCCAATGGCTTTTTTGTTTCGGCCAGATTTGCCAGTCAGGTGATTACTCTTGGCTGCAATGTATAGCTTCCGGGACAAAACAGAGTAACACACCAGTATGGTCATCACTGGGATTCCGTAGCCCAAGAAGACTGCTCCAATTAACATATATGGCAGGTTTTCCACTTTCTCAAAGTTAGGGTACTCCATGCAGGTCACATACTCATCCTTCTCCTTGTTTGTCATTGGATTGAACAGCAGTGGCAAAGTTTGAGCCAGAACCAACATCCAGACAGCGATGCAGATATACTTGACATTTTGTACCTTCCGAAAGCGGCTGTAGCGCAGCGGCAGCACTACAGCAATGAAGCGGTCTACACTCAGGCAGGTCATGAAGTTGACCCCAGCATAGGTGTTGATGTAGAAGATGAGGCCAGTCACCTTGCAGAGGGCGCCACCTAGGGGCCAGTGGAAGCCCATCCCGTAGTACATAATGCGCAGTGGCAAAGAAAGCGTGAAGAGGACGTCTGATATTGCCAAGTTAGTGGAGTAGAGTGTGGTGGAATTTATCTTCTTCAAGTTAGGCCAAATTACATGCAGGGCAAGCAGGTTCCCCAGTAATCCCACAACGAAAACGATGGAATAGTGGACCGACATCAGGATTTTGGCGGTGTGCCGGTGGTCATACAGGTTTGTGCATTCTCCCTCAACTGAAGAGTTGGTGCTCATGTTCCCCCGCAGTAACTCCATGTCTAAGGTCTGCAGGAGAAGAGTGTCAGTTAGGGATGTAACGAAATCAAAAACCCACAGTGTGATGATATCACGATAACAACTCCGCAGTGTGATGATATCACGATAACAACTCCACAGTGTGATGATATCACGATGACAACTCCACAGTGTGATATCACGATAACAAGCCCACAGTGCGATATCATGATAACAAGTCCACAGTGTGATATATAACTTCATATTTAAATATGAAGAAAAATGATAATTTGAAAAATGTCCTTTATTAAATAATAAAGCAGCATTTTTTTTTATTTGGCAGGATCTGTTTTTCCTTTTAACTTTAAATGCCTCTGTTTTCATTCTTTAGTGTTCATCCAGATATTTTTATTAATATCATAATTTTATCGACACACTTCAGGAAGTTTTGTTCTCAAGATGTTTTCATTTGTCGTCATGATGACGGCAACGTATAATGACGTCTTGGACCTTTGTAAGCTCAAATGTTCTTCTTGATTTGAGTGTGTTTGTATCTTGTTTTTATGGACATAAATGTTGCAATGCTGCTTTTTCCATTACTCCAAACATCCCTGACCTTTTCGCATGCATTGCCTCTTTGGCTTTGAATTGGTCTGTAATATAAAAGTAAAAATAGGAAAAAAACATCGCTGATAAAATGTGGAAAGCAGGACGGATGAACTCTAATTCTCTGTTATTGGATCTTCATCTGTTTTTCTCGTGTGACTGATGCTGTCTGCCTGCACCAGTGAAACTTTTATGCTTTTAAAATATTTGTCAGTTCACTTATTTCAGCAGTAGATGTTTGCAGCCCAAACCAAGTGCAAACATAAATGCATCAAAGATCAAAAGTGCGTGGTCATCTACACAATTAAAAAGTAAATTCCTTCATGTGCACTTTCAGTAGGACTTTTACAAGAACCTGAAGCACAATGCTAGTTTGGCAGCAGTGGTATGTTCAGATCCTGAGATAAAATTTCTGTTGAAATCTGATAGCCAGGTGATTTCTACCATTCTAGTGTAGCATGAGACAAACTGAGTAACTTCTTACTGAGGTGGATTTCCACACACACACACAAAGACACAGAAACAGAAGTAGTCAGGCACCCATATGAGCTCTGCCCTGCTGTAGCTGCTGCATAATACACACCCTTTGAAGGGTGGAGTTAAGTTCTGCCCTAGGCAGAATAGAAGCAGAACATAGTTCTTTTTCCACGTGCTCACTGGCTGCTTCAAATTAGTTTGTGTGAATGGAAATGTAGATTTCTTAAATGATTTTAATTTATGATATTGCAATATTTAATATAATAAATGCATTTTTACTTAAGCTTCTGTGATTTTCACCCAGAGCAGAAAAGAACTCGGTTAGGATCTTCGTTTTAGTTTTTCTTTTCCTCTTAACAGATAGCATGTTGAGAAAGTGGCGCATCACTATAGTTTAACATTGTGGATGTCACCAGCTTGCAGTTGTGGTGTCTAGATTTGCTCCAGTGAACATTACAAGTAGCTTTAATTGTGTTGCCACAGCACATTCTTTAAGTAGTGAACCTTTCCTTACTTGGCAGGTTAGAATACTCCAAAAATGAATAAAGGTAGATTTCCTGTGATGTATCTGTGACTCAAAACCATTCTTCTATGTCTAGGTTTACAGTAAATAGGTTAAATCATCACTACTTGAACTGTTAAACTGTTGTTTGTGCAAAAACAATTACCTCCAAAATGAACCTATTAAGCTATTTTGTCCTGGGTTTTATTTCCTCACAATATAATAATTTGTTTATCAGTATCAGTTTTATCATTTTAATGCAGACGTTACATTGTGAAAACCCGAATTTGAGTCAAGAAAATAAAAATGTTAACATCCTGTCCTTATACAATGAAGTATTGAAGTACAAAACGTCTTTTTCAGTTAAGTACTATTTCTAAAAACATAATTTAGTTTTTTTTTTTATTTACGTGAAACATTTTTATAATTACATACAATTTGATTGTAATAAAAGCAACAGAAGTAGTTTGGTTTCAAATTTGCTGAATACGTTTTGGTTCAGTTCACTCGAGAAATACAGAAAATTGGACTCACCAAATCCAAAAAAAATAAAAGCTTTTTTTTTTTTCCTTTAATACTGTTGTGAAATACTGGTGTTGAGGAAAAAAATTATCCTTCACATGGTCTAGAGAAGCTGTTCACTCTGCCCAAGTCAAACCACGTTATGTCTGCGCTGTCTGTCCACTACGAAATAGAGAAGTGTGATGCCTCTCTTTTGTGAGTAACTATGGTGATTGACGTCATTTCCTCTGTGGTTCACTTTTTCCTTGGTTGTTAAAGTTTTCTTAGCTTTATAGGAAGTGAAATATTTTGAAAATATTTGTCTATTTTGTGCAGATTTACACCTATTTTAAAATTCCATAGTGTAGCATATATTCCATGTAATGGTATTGTTAATTTATTTGATTATTACTACTATTATTATTATTATTAATTATATTACTAATGGCGAAAGTTCAAAAATTTAACCACTGCAATGCAGTGGGTCTGAAGACTGATGTTTACCGGCTTATCAGTTTTTAGCACAAAATAGCAAAACAAAAAATGTAAGTGATTTTTGACATGGGTCTAGTGACCAGGTGCACAGATATTTCAGAAACCACAACCGTATTTGCCACTTTCACACGTCATATCATAAGCTTATTTATTCATCTATTTATTATTATTCATTGCATCAAGCCGATGACTGTTATGTTGTCGGAAGATTGTGTATTTGCCAAGAAATATTTTCAGTAGATAATGATGTCTATTTGTTGTGTGAATCAGACATGGTAGATTTAAGAATTTGGCGCTTGTGTTTGTGCAGTGCTGTTATAAAGCATAAGCAGCCAGTGAGCTCTATGAAATCCTGAAGAAAACTGGTTTAATCATGCTTTCTCTGCTCCCCGTGTGTAGCCTGGGTCCAGTCTTTGCCCTCTTCGTGCCTTTCTACTGCTCTATTCCTCAAGTCCAAGTCACTCAGGTCTTCGGTCAGTTCTCAATCACAAACAAATCTCTGGTCTACATCGTAGGCCTACAGGTGAGTGCCAGCATCTCTGTTCTATTTTAAGTCACGGGTGTTTTGATTCTGCTTAACGCGATTCTGTGCTGCAAACCAAGTTGAAAGCATGTGGTAATGAAAAGCATGTATGAGCATGAAGAGAAACCCATTTGTGGTCTGAATTGAGATTGGGGTAGCTGAAATTTGAAGCGATGAATTGAGGTTGGGGTAGCTGAAATTTGAAGCGATGAATTGAGATTGGGGTAGCTGAAATTTGAAGCGATGAATTGCAGCTTCTCAATTAAACTTATACCAAATCACTTTTACAGTGTCTCATAGAAGAATCACTGCACCCACTGGTTGGGTTATTTTGTAATATCATTTTGTTGTATATTTAAATGTTGTCACTATCTGTTTTTTTATTGTGTTATTCTGTTTTATCAGTAACAAGCACAGAAATAAACGAAGCAAATTCAATACATGAAGTATCGACAAAATGTTGTTCTGTGAAATTTCATTAAAAGTCATTTGTTCTTTACACCATTTCAACATTCTGCACCATTTATCACTAGATCGTTCTTCCTGTTTTGCTAGTATAAGGCAAACCTGTCATGAAAATATGTTCCCACATGATACGCCCATAAGTGTTACTTGTTATCTGTATCGATATGCAAAATGCTCTTACCACATAGAGTCTGACTCGATTAATCCCCCTCGCACTGTCTGTGCAGTGTTTCAGTATGAGGCTAAATGAGGGAAAGTGTCTAGTAGACTGGGCTCTCAGGGTCTACATCACCTTACACGTTAAACCTGGTGAGTCCTAGAAACATAAGAATAGTCTATAAGCATTCTGGGAGAATTGGTAGACTTGTGTGTAATAAATACAAAACACGCTGGCACATGGAAACAAGCTGTGTGTTTTATCCCTCCCTCTCAGTGCTCTCTCTGGGCCGGAGTGGAAGGAAGTGGCTCTTTTGTCACGCCACTCCCAGGTCCCGCTTTTGTTGTTCTTCCTTTTCCACTGTTTTTGTCTGTCATTAATACTGAAAGAGAAGAGTCCATACTCCTGGAGCAAAGCTGGGAGGCTGGTTTACTTAACGAGTTTTATAAATCATAAGTGTTCACCTTTACATGACTAATGTGGTGACAATGTCATGATGGAAAATTACCCCTGAATGACAAATATCAGTCGTAATTCTTGCTTTTTCTCTTGGCACTAGACAGAAGGAAGGGGAATGCCCAAAATGGATCATTACCAGCTCTGAGCTCCAAAATCCCTGCCTGAACTTTTTAGAAATCTAAGTTACACCATTTTACACTGATGCATCACAGACCAGGGAGCCCTTTAATTCAAATTAATGTTGCCGTGGTGATTGACTACATTCATTTTTCTTTTTTTTTTTAAGCTTTTGACGTCCAGCCCCTTCATGTGGGTCATCTCTCTTAGCGGACTGGTAAGGTCACTGTGGAGTTTGTCCGATTTGATTCCAATTTTCTTTCTGTCGTTTTTAGTTATTTCTAATACTTTTTGTGTTTTGAATCATCAGTGATTCTCAACCTGGGCAAGAAAAAAAAAAATAACTCGCAAGCACCTGCTGATAAACGTGCAGTGGACCGGCTTACACAAAGAGGCCTCACAATGAGTTAAATCTGCACTGACACCTGTTTTTTTTTCTCTTCCGGTGTACCTTTCCACTCGCATGCCACATTTTTCGCAAACTATGCTTTGATTGCTTGCTAAGTTTCATTTACTTGTAACGATGTATACAGTTTGTCCAGTTTATCTGTCCTTGAGATTACCACCTTTTGCCTTACACTTAGATGAGTTGTTCTGAAAAGGGATTGTCAACCCTAGAAATTCCTCAGAACTGCCTGTTTTGACTCTCTAACTTCACCTTGCCTTAACAGTATAGAGCAGGGGTCACCAAACTTTTTGAAACTGAGAGCTGCTTCTCGAGTACTGAGCCATATGAAGGGCTACCGGTTTGAAACGCCCTCCTAAACTTATCTAAACTTCATGTACAATAAACATGTTTTAAATGCTTTTATTAGTTATGGTCATTTTCAAATCCATATAAATTCAAATGTGATTAAAGAAGAACAACAGTATAAAACTAATTTTTAGACGCTGCTCACAGGTGAGTTGTGCTATTTTTAGAGCAGGACCGTGGGCGACTCATGTGGTCCTTGGGGCATCTTGGTGCCCGTGGGCACCATGTTGGTGACCCCTGGTATAGACATTTCAGGCAGTCTTGATTGCTCTAAATCAGTATCTCTCAGCATCCTTAGGGATGCCCTGCAGAGGGTCCACTTTTTTGCTCCCCTCCAGCTCCTGGTAAAATGTGGACAGTTTGGGGGCCTCCGCGGAAAGCATCTGTTTGACTATTTATTTGTTTTGAAGTGTTCTGAGCGTTATTCCATTATGGAACAACCACAGGATGGCAACAGAAAGAAAAATACACACATCAAACTCTCAGCGCGCTTCTGTAATTTTCATGTCAAAGCGTACATTTCCGTTTTTTTAAAGACATTTGGTTTTGAGATGCAGTTTACCAGCCGCTGAGGTTAGTATTCTGAAAGGTCAAGATTTTACAGGATGACGATGATTTTCCCATTTGACTTGCTTAACTTCCAGATCTGACAATCAATATTAAGCGCTGTTTAAGCCTAGCCGTACAACTGTATTGTGCAGTTAATGAAGGTTTATGATGCAAAGCACATAGCAATGATTAAAAAAAAAAGTCTTCAGTCTAGTTAGTTCATATTCCCCACGAATGAATCTGATGAGCTTGATCCCCCCACGATTAAATTTGGCATGAATTTGCTGGGGGGGTTTGGGGGGAGGCGCTGGCACTGAAGCCTTGTGAGGTTGACGCTGGCTCTAGTTAGCAGAACGACGTCATAACGTTTTTCAACTCTGTGGAAAACGAAAGATTGATCTGGCGGTCAGATTTAGTGATGAATTAAAATCTCACAGGCCGCTTAACACTGCCTGGTGGACGGATGCTATGAGATGGACGGTTGCCATCCATCGATTTCTTCCATATTTTCAGACCTAATGTTTGATACCCAAACCCCCCCTTTACCCACTTGGCAAATTTTATCATCAGCAACCTGGAGGTGG
>JAODUD010000001.1:42534123-42544921 GCA_026784285.1 Stomatorhinus walkeri | reverse complement strand
CCCCCCCCCCCCCCCCCCCCCCCCCCCCCCCCCCCCCCCCCCCCCCCCCCCCCCCCCCCCCCCCCCCCCCCACTAAAATAAAGGACTGTCATCAACTTCTTTCTGCTAAGTTTCTTGAACTGCATATATACCCAGAGGTATAAGACCCAGGGAGACTGGAGGAATGCATACATCCCAGTTTTTTCATTTGGCTTCATTCACCCCCACACCACTGCGGATATATATGCATCCAGTTCTGGGAACAATAGTTGCGTCACATATGCACATGTGGGAAACTATGTTTTACAATAATTTGGGGGGGGGGGTTATTATTGTTATTAGGCTTCCTCATAATCTGGATTAGTTTCAGAATGTTGGATAACCCCTCACAAGGAAAGAGGCCAGTAGAGAAACGACGGCTTCTTTTCAGTTCCAGTTCTGAGATAGATAACAATCTGTCTGCATTCTGTAGCTTTTGGTCTGTGCTGGGTTGCATTTAACAGGAAAAGAGGAACTTATTCTCCGGTGCATACTCCAGTGCTCTGCTGTCTCTCTCACTCCCACACTGGGTTGTTTTCCTCACAGCTGGGCCTTTTGTGCAATTCTTTGTCTTCCACCTGGATGTTGTGACCTTCCTTTTCTGCTGAGCCCATCTGCGCTCAGATATGCCATTGTTATTATATATAACTGCATACACACACACACACACATAAGGGTGTCACTAGGGCTGTTTGTCTGTCTGTGTGAGTTTCTGTCTGAGTGTCTGCCTGCCTTTCAGTCACTGTCTATCTTGGGAAGGATATAATACATGAGTCTGCAGATATAGGAGATTTTGGATCTTGTATCTTGAACTTGTCTTCTGCAGGAATGTGTTTTCAGCAGTAAAACCACAAATAAGTGAGGGAAGCTGCACATTTCCTGCAGCGTTGGCCTGCAGCTTTCTGACTAACACTTGGCCTCAGTGATGATTAGCCTCTGTGTACCCTCACATGCAGGAAGTAGCACCGTGTGGCTCAATTCATTGAAAGTATGTAGCAATGATTTAGCCCAGCAAGTAGTGAACATTTGCTTATTCTTTTCAGTTTGTTCCCTAGTTACAGACACCAAGTGCTTGTAAGTTCAGTTATGATTTAAGACATCTGATTATGTCGCGTTGTCGAAAAACCAAAGGTGTATAATCTTCTGAGATGCACGAGTGTTATTTTTAAGGTCTTTTAATAGACTTTTTCTGCATCTTAAGTGAAATCGCATTCAAAATATATTGTAACAAAGTTTAAAATATATTGTAGCTAAGACCATCTGACAAATGACAGTCTGACAAATTTTTATGAAAACTTTATTTATCTCTATGCAGTCAAAAAGCATATTTTAATCACCACAGTCTTCAGTCTTTAAAAAAACAATAGGAAAAAATCCATCCTCATTCATTGTATAATGTAGCAAAGGACACATTTGGTGAAAGCTGTTTTTTTTGGGTACAGGAACAGGATGCTGAACAGTCTGTTATTTAGAGTGAAGAATCATATTAAACTCCCTTTCAGCCACAAGGGTGCCAGGTGTACAAGCAATTGAGCTCACATTTCTCACTAGTTGCTTTTGCTTATTTCAGTGTGTGGCGCTTGCCCTCAACTTCCTAGCACATGAACTTACTTTAAAATGTGTTGTGGATTATGCATTTTGCAGATAGGAAATTATGAAAGATAGTTCTCTTCACGGATATCCTTCTGTGACAGACTGTTTTGAAACTAAAATTCTGCATAACGCTTTCTTATGAAATGTTAGTGCTTAAATGTTTGTTCCAGATAGGTATATGGTAGAAATCTGTCTCTGCAAATAGAACTATTAAGTATTTGCATTAGATCTGAACACAAGTGATTTGCGTTGTAATATTACTTTTGTTTATGCTGTTTCTGTCTTTACATGGTTATTTATTTGCTCTAGTCTCTTGCCCTATAACCCTGCAGCATTTTACAACCTCAGATCATTTACACCGTTACATTGCCACAGTGTACATCAGAATTTGCAACCATGTTGGATTCTGCTGGTGTCTGGTGGTTAACATATAGAATGTTTTCCATTTAGGCTCACCTGAACAACTGGAGCCGGTTCTTCCCATCTCTTCGTCACAGAGGCCAGAACCAGAACTATGCACAGCCCCAGCAGCCTGTGCAGGCATCACCGCCCAGCCACGTTGACGGCATGCCTGTGTCTGAGGAGCAGGTGAGCTAGGAAACAAGAAAATGATGTAATGTCATTTTGGTGTGCTTTCACTAGCTTAGCATGCCACGCTAATCTTCCCATGTTCAGTTTAGATTTACTAGCTCACTGCCAGGGTTTTATTAACATGAGGGGCTATCAGTAGCTACAGGATTCATTGCAACTAAGACACCAGAAAGGTTGGTGCCAAAAGCTGACAGCAATGAAAGGAAGCCACCAAAAAGTCAGCTAAACTGTGCAGGGCTCAACCACAGGAAAAGCCTAGCTGATCATTAGTTACACATCCACACGCTATAATTTAGTGGTGTGACACGGATTTCTTTTGTAATGACCTTTCACAACTAGGTATTTCTGGGGATGCATAATTCATTGTATTTTCTGCATTTTATCTTTTCATCTCTCACTTTCTCCCAGAGCATTTCATATCTAAAACCACAGAGATGCTCTTGTCTAACAAATGGGTCTGTAGTTGGACATACATTTTCTTTGCTTTGATGCCAAGGTTATTATCCCTTAGAACTGTGTGAAATCACACATGTGAACAGCCATCCACAATCTGCATGCTACTAATCAGGAAATGCATGAAATTATCACTTGGTTTGAATTTCAGCCCCAGTAATATGACATGTAATATATTTATACTTTATTTATTTAACAGGTGCTTTTATCCAAAGGGGCATATTTTTTTTGAGAAAGGTGGGGTTATAGTCTCTGGAGTCACGGGGGGGGGGTGTTAATGGCCTTGTCCAAAGGGCCCAACAGTGAATCCGCTCTGTTGACCCTGGGAGTTTAACCGGCGACCTTTCGTTCGAACCCCAGAGTCAACAGAATGATTTCATCATAGGATGCGTGAGTAAGGCCCTTAATCTTTTGTTGCTCTAAGGATGATCTGACCCATTAATTTCTGTGAAACTGCCTTTTAGTGTAAACACTTTAAGTTAGGTTCTTAATTTTTTGGTTGTCTAAGAAACTTTGTTGTAAGCAGAAAGAAAATTAATTTAGGAAAAATGAAATTGGCTGTTTGGAACATGGGATGAATTACGCATTAGAATCACAGTACTACAGGGTTTTAGCAAGTACATAAAAATTTAGATGTGAAATGTCCTTCATAGAGTAAAATTTAATAGTCAAATGTCATTTGAAATTTTCTCTTCCGAATACCAGGTCCCAACAACACAGTGCTGAGCGATGCCCTTATTAAAGTGTTGCCTGTATTTTCTCGATACTGGATATTGGGATACACGTTTTAGGCAATGCATAAAACGTCATTCCGATGTCTAATATGAACACTTCGATTGTTTTTCCAAGATGCAGTTGAGCAAATGAATTGGGGAGCAATTCTGCCACCTGCTGGTAAAATAAAATACTGACTGTTTTCTGCCTTGCTGGAAGTCAGGGCTGAGAAAAAGCACTACATTGTGATGTAAATGCTTGTATGATTTTTTTTATGTTTTGTCCTTTTGGGCACATGTTACCAAAGTCTGTCAGATGCATAATGAGTGTGTGGTGTCTCTGTGGCCCTTTAGGTAGCCAGGCTGGTGGAGATGGGATTTTCTAGATTGGACGCTTTGGAAGCCCTAAGAGCATCTAATAATGACATCAACATGGCCACTAATTTCCTGCTTCAGCATTGAAAGAGGGGAACAGCACCATCCCTAGCACTGGACAATTGCAATTATACTGGATGGCCTTGGACAACATGTAACATGTAACAGATGCCCTCAGCTGTCCTGGGAGCGAGAATCACTTTTATTCTGGAAGTGATCTCGCTTCCCGATTCAGAATTGGTTAAGGTGGCGAGCTGAAGAGCATTTCCTCCTTAACTTTCCTCCTTAAAGTTTAGAAAGCTACATCTTTCAGGTTGAAGTCTTTAGGATTTCATTTTTTTTCTTTCTCAAATGAACATGTAACTTTTTTATCTGGTCTACACAGTTGGCACGTATTAAATCCTAATGGTTTGAAATATTGAATGTGAAAAAGAAATAAAAGTCTGACTACAGCATTCACAGCTGTTTTGGCTGCAATAAAACGTTTTCTGCAAATCTTCAGATCATTCAACTATTTCTGATTTTCCTTAAATTATACATGGTACAGTACATGTGTGTTGTTTATAATTTTTGTTGAACTTTATAATACTAAGTGTACTGAATGTATGGGGCTGGTTGGGGAGGTACTGCTATCACTGCAAATTTTAATGAATTTTAATCCAAAAATAAATGTAAAAAAGGCCAGCTTTGTAATTTTGAAAGAGATAGATGTATTTTAGTTACAGGTTATAGAGATCAGGCAAAAGAGAACCTGCAAGATTTTTTGATTCCGTCTGAAAAATGCCGGAATGTACCTTAAAACCTTCGGTAGTCATCATCTGTCTCCTGGATAACTTTTTTTACATGTCCTGAATAATGAAAGCAATGAATGTTATCCTATCAGAGCAGTCTTTTCTTTTTTATTACCTATTAAAAATAAAGCTTTTATGATAAGCCTATACTTTTTGCCATTTTAGCTACTGAAGTGGAAGTTACCTATAAGGAACATTTTAGTGTGTACGTGTTTTTTATCTGTAAAAGCCTTTTGCAGTGACGTGGCAGCTCAGAGGGTAGCAGTATTGCCTCATACTTCTTGTGGAAATTTGAATCCCACCTTTTTTGGAGAGAGCTGCTGATTCTCACTGAACTGCATGGGATTCCTCCTGGCGACCGCAGACTTGTGGTGTATGATAGCTGGTGTGTGTCCAGGGTGTACGTACACCCCGCTGTCTCTGACCAATGTTGGTGGTGGGCAGATGGATGAATTTCATCGGTTTTCATTCATAGTGGTATAGAAATGCTCCAAAAATAATATATTGCGTTTTAATATTTTAGTTTTCATTGTGTCGCGGTGCCTTCTCTTGAGTCTGTCTGGTCCCAGAGAATATACCCAGCTACCTTTATGATTGCGTTTGTTTCATTTTCTCTACATTTTTGGAAGAACCATCCTTCTGAATTTCCTAGGGTTTGTCATGTACTTTAAAATGTGTTTTTTTGTCTTAATATTTTAATTTACTGAGTGACTTCATCTCTAACTTTCTGAAACCATAAGTGTGTTACTTTTTTTCCAGCCTAACATGCAAGCAGTCAAGAGTTTCCTTCAAATTTCACTAAAGCTTCCCTCACCTTGTATCCTCAGTCACAAATGAGCTTGTGAAATGCAATGCAATTTGATGTTTTTGTATTTTTCATCTTTATTTTATTTGCAGCATTGAAATATGGAATTACCTGAAGCTGTAGTTCATATGTTGCGTTCATACAGTATGGTACTGTGGGGTAAATTCATCAGTTAATATGTTCGTTTTAATAAAATCACTTTCTCATTTAGAGCTTCTGCTGATTCTGCTCACAGCAGAGGTAAACAAAATCATTTTGTGTGTATGAAAGTGGCCCATTCTTGTGAATAGCTGGAACATAAACGAGGCAAAATAACTGTCCTAATACAGCAAAACGGTTGCCTTTACCTTTCATTGTTTGGTGGTTCATTTTGTCCATTTGTGTGAAACTTAAACGAAGCAAACAGCTGTTCAAAATGTTAGGAGCACCAGTTATTCCAAATTCCAAAATTGCAATATTCATCCTTGTTGTCCTACTTTTGCATATGATTGTCTCTGGCTTGAGGTCATTAATAGATTATTGGTATTAAAGAGCAAGTTTTCACGGCATACGAATCACTTTTGGTATCATGAAGTACTGTTCTAACGACTGCTAAGATAGCAGAATGGGAAAAAGCCAGAATAATGGAAAAGATTATCTCTCATGATGAGCTAGTAAGTTCTTGTAGACTTTCCATTTTCCTTCTCATCCTGCCAGCTTAGACAAAACATATTTCCTTTTATGAAAAGAGTAAGAATAAGAGCAGTGAATATTATGTTGTTGAATATTATCTCAGACACTTTATAGTACCCAAATAATATGTTTGTAAACCTATGGGTCTCTTTTAAGGTGTGAAAACATGTAACATAATGTTTTGAAATTTAGTGAAAATTAAGCATCAGTCTTGATGTGTAATAGTGGGTTTTCACTGACATATGACGTCTTTGAGGAACCATTATCCTCTTTTAATCTTAAAGCTAAGCAGTTGAATCGTGGGCTGATCTTGGCCAGTGACTAAAGTTTGTGTTTTGTGGAATGTCCAGTGACTAGCGCAATGTTGACACCTATTAAACCTACAGTCTTATTAAAAGGGTAATTTCTTGGAAATATACTATCTACTTTTACTGTTCCTGTCTGTGTTGACTTGATGCTTGCATTTTCTATGTATTTTGGCTCTTGCGGACCTTTTGTAAATTGCACAGAAAAACCCACCCAGTGTCAAACCAATTGTGTCAGATTTAAAAGTTGACATGGAGTTTATTTTGAACAGCAAAGTGGTGATTTATTTAATGTCACTGAAAAATATTTCAGTTGTTAAAGATATGAGTGTATCAATGTGTTTATATACTGTAAATGTATCAAACTTAAAAATAAATCATGAGTGATTGAAGGATAAATCTTGACTTGTCTGTAATTCATGGCATTTTTCAAAATAAGCACTTTATGTTCTTTTGCAGTTCAGGTAGTTATAAGTAGTACATGCTGGAATATTTAAAAAAAAACTAAGTTTTGCAAATGCAAGCAGTCTGCTGCATAGATTTTATCTTTCTAGCATTTAAAAGGCTCACAGAAGTTCAATCACAGCATACACTACATCGAAAGCAATGACTACGTTGCCCAACAGTCAGTTCTGTTGCAAAGAGGAGCACAGAAATAAATGTTCATTAATTCGAAGTGAATTGAAAAACAGGGTGCAATATACAGATAAATCAATTCAAAGTCGGTTCTCCACATTTCTGTCCTGCTGGAGCTGCCCTGGTCAGGCACAAGTGAATTGACTGTGGAACGGAAACATCTGTGAGGACCTATGAAGCGTAGCTCACTCTCCATTGTAACCCTAGACAGCGCTCTGCTTCCATTAAGTCACTGTAGCCTGACAACCTATGGGCCCCCGACTCGGCACACTAACCACAAGGGCCCAGAGGTTTTGCTGGCATGACTTATGCTCACTTGGGCTAAATGAGGCTGTGGCATGCAAACGTTGACATCTATAAATACACGGGCACAGAAACTAAGCCTTGGGAGCTGTTCATGCACCATCTGTTGCCAATTCAAGACGCGTTGATCTACCACAAGATCTGCAGTTCAGATGTAGAACAGGAAGCTAGAGAAGAGTGAAACCCTGCTATCAAGCTCGCATATCTCAGTCCACCTACACATTTTAGTACAAGACACCTGCCTGCAAGGCAGGATGCTTTATCTCAAACTTTCCCGTATTTTCACATTCTTATGGATCTTCTTCAGTCAAAACACAGATAGAGAACATCATGTATTCTGAATCAGAGTCTGGTTTAGCTTAAACGTCATTATCAGCACCCAAACAATATAGTTTACATTCATATTCACATTTCTAGAATGCTGTCTTGCAATTGTAGAGACATTTACATTTTTAGTAGTTTTAAATGCCACTTATAGTGATATTTTCTAGAAATTAAACGATATTCAATAATACACTTTAGTTAGGAGCTGATGAGGTTAATGTATATTAAATGTTGTTCAGAGATTAAAAGCAGACACATTAATCATCATCAGTTTCAGTTTTTACAGTTTTTACCATCTTTAAGTGCTTAGGCAGTTTCTGTAATTAATTGCCCTTTCTTCTGTTCCCAGCCTTGAAATTAAATTTACTGTGAAAACTAAATATCCCTCTAGTTTCCCCCAACATGACTCAAAAGAGGAGAATAATAATTTTCGAGGAAAAATTATTCATTCGGTGACCTTCGAAATAACATTTTAAATTCAAAATGAAAGTTGAATGTTGGGATGCTCTTTCCTGATAGCAAAAAAAGGTATTTAGTTGTTTGGCTAATTTTTTGGTTTTCCGGTCAGTTTTACATGAATGTAATTATTGGCTTCCATGTCAATTCTGCTTTAAGAAAGACAGTAATATGTATCTGTGTTGCTGGACACATGAACTCAATTTTATTTGCCACCAGGTGGTATAATATACAGACTAAGAAGTAAATGCAGCCAGGAATGAAAACACTGAACAGAATGAACAGGACACAAAATAATAAAATCTCCAATATACAACATAATCAAAAGACATGTTTTGAATATTTTAATATCAGAATGCTCTTCCATGTCAATACCAATTTGTTTCTTTTTTTACTGGATATACATTGTAGAAAGAAAGGTTTGAAAATCATCATTACATCATTTAAAGATCAAGCATATTCATTTTAAGCAGACACGGTGTATGGTAATTAGTGAAAAGTCAGGATGCTGTCCTTTAATTCTGCATAAAAAGCTTACAATATTCCACTTCTGTCAAGGAAAATACTTGCATGTTTTAATTAAGGTTTTAATGAAAGGAGACCAAATGGTCTAATATGAGACTTATGTGTTACTACTGCTGTATTCAAGTACGGTTCTGGTGGATGGGACAGAGGTGTTACGGTAACCCTTTATCAGGCTCAGAACTCTTTGTTTGTATGTTTTTATGGCAAAAAAGTAGATGACTGGGTCCAGGCAGCAGTTGAGGTTCATCATAGAAACAGTCACCTGCAGAGATAGCTTGAAAGCCCTCAGTTCCTCACAAGTGGGCTGCCTGAGCAACTTACGGACCATGAACTGCATGATATTGATGTGGTAGGGGCTGAAGGACACTATAAATGTGAAGAGAATTAGCAGGGTGATGTGTTTGGCTCTCTGACTACGTTGTGTGCGGCCCATGATGGGATTTTGCTTGGCGCATCTTGAGAGCTTGCGGTTTATCTGGGTGTAGCAGCCAACGATCAGCCCTAGAGGGATGCAGAAGCTGAGGGTGCAGGCGGCAAGGAGTAGGTAAGGCACCAAGTGGGATCCGTCGAAGCTGAAGTATTCCATGCAGGTCCGTTTCCCGTTGCTGTTGCCAAGCATGGTTCTGAAGAGCAGGGGAGTGGTCTGGAGGAACACCAGAAGCCAGACCAGCATGCACACAGTCCGCACCACTTCCACCTTCCTGAATCGTATCAGTCTTTGTGGATGCACCATGGCTAGATAGCGGTCCAGGCTGATGCAGGTCATGAACGCAATGCCAGCGTAGGTGTTGGTGTAGAATACCACTGTGGTTATTCTGCACATGAGGTCCCCAAACGGCCAGTCGAATTCCCTTATATAGTAGGTAATTCTTCCAGGTAGGGCAAGGATGAACAGAGTGTCAGACAGTGCTAGGTTGATCAGGTACAAAGAGGTGGCATTGAATTTCTGCCGTTTCTTACAGGTGACGGAGAGGACCAGACTGTTGCCGGATATGCTAACCAGAAACACTAGAGTGTAGAAGATTGGATACAAAACTTGGGAATGTTTTGTAGAGATGAAAACATCACAAGTCTGGTTGAAGCTTATGTTATTGAATTTCATTTCAATCCAAGAAGATTTCTACTAGAATACCTATATGAAGGACAAAACTTTGTAAGACCTTTGTTGTTTTGTTAGCACAAAGAGTAAAAACATTCCATAAACTTTAAAACTATAATTGGAATAAAATATTAACACAATATCAGATTGTTAAATTAAAAACAAAAAAATTCAAAAAGTATCAAAGTATGTATTATACCTGCTGTTGAGTCTGTTGACTGAACAAGGAGCCTTGCGTCTATCTTCACTGACAGCTGAAGCCCAACTGAGGAACCTTTCAACATCGCTAACGTCATAAACCAAACTCCCACACAGTACATCACAAGCCAGAATTTGTATAGCAGTTGTATTTTAAATATTGTGTGTGTGGAAGTCTTATTTGGATGTAACAGGTGAGTAATTGTATTTTATCTATTACGGGTCCAAGCAATTATTATTATTATTATTATTATTATTATTATTATTATTATTATTATTATTATTATTATTATTATATTTGACTTTACAGCCCTTAAGCTGGTCTTTACAAATTAACCGGATCATAACCAGAAACCCGAGTATTACTTCACATATTTTTTTTTCTCAAAATATGCATAGTTCCTAACAGCATGAACTTTTATAGCTGTTTTGCAGCAGCTCCTGGTTGTAACTGAATCTCTTCTTCGGGGTTCTGAGTGCTCCAGTGATAACTGGCACAATTTTTGTAGCCCACGTTCGAAAAATTGCTGTCACCAGACCGTTATGTCAGGCCAGTTCACCAACATGGCTCTATTGGTGTTAATGACCGTGTCTCACATAACTGTGATTGAGGCATTGATGTTTGTGACTGTTTGTGGGTCGTGATCAAGCCAGCACTCAGGCATTTCATGGCCGAGGTCCTTGTAGATTGATCCATTCAGATAGCTCGTCATTTTGTTGTGCCTATGAAGCTATTCTGTGAGGCATTGCACTGCATGCTAATGTGTATGATGTGTCTCATCTATTATGCATCACCTGTTTTATGACATCAGTTTGGTCTTTAATTATGACATACACTCACCTGAAGGATTATTAGGAACACCGTACTAATACGGTGTTTGACCCCCTTTCGCCTTCAGAACTGCCTTAATTCTACGTGGCATTGATTCAACAAGGTGCTG
>JAODUD010000001.1:42504867-42520655 GCA_026784285.1 Stomatorhinus walkeri | reverse complement strand
CTGTTGGCTACAAAACAATTGATTGCATAGTGATCACGTTTGGCTGTTGGCTACAAAACAATTGATTGCATAGTGATCACGTTTGGCTGTTGGCTACAAAACAATTGATTGCATAGTGATTACGTTTGGCTGTTGTCTACAAAACAATTGATTGCATAGTGATCACGTTTGGCTGTTGGCTACAAAACAATTGATTGTCTAGTAATCACGTGTTAAAAGTTTGGCTGTTGTGATTGTTTTGCATCCTTGGCACTTTCATATTTCATTTTTTCCTGCTCTCCTGTTTTGGACAGTTTTAATAGTAATTATACCTTGATTAATAATTTTGCAAAGTATCTATGGTTTCCTGTTTTAGTCCAAACAGAAAGTGCTCAGACCAAATACTGAGCATGCTCTATTTTAAACAGTCCATTCTTAATTGGAGATTAATTTGGGCTGAACTATTGGTCGGAAGAGAAGATACAACAAAAAGACACAGTTGCCTAATAATTCTGCACAGGGTGAATATCTATGTCTGTTTATACATCTATTAGATGTGGAATTGTATAACAGTTATTTAGGCCGTTCTAAAGTACACAGTAATATGTAATGTCTGTTGTGCATTATATGCCTCACTGACACATTGCTTTGGACCAAAGCAAAATGAATATATGGAAACATAAATATAATCTATAACAGTCATTAAATTACTCTCCCCACACACTGCATTGAATATTTTAGAATTTAATTATTTTTTATTCGCTATTTTAAGTATTCTTACTGATAACTGATTTTGAGCTTCACAAGTTTAAATTATGATTTAGATGAAACAATTTGTCTATAAATTGAAGTAGGTTGATATTGACAGTCCAAGTTTAACAATGTTCTGCGGTGAGTTTTTTTTCCAGATTTCCACATCTTTGTCAGCAAATCTAATCTGATTTAATGTGATGCTAAACATGACAATATGTACATACTTCTTGAAGCAGAGCCATTAACACCCACTAATGCCAGGAAATAGATAATATGTGTAGGATTAGTAGCTTTAATTTGAGAGATTAAAAGTGTGCTAAAGGACTTGGCAGCTCCTTGTCTTTTTGTTTTGACAGCTACCGAATCAGATTTCTGAGTATGTTTATGAATATATGATGGTGTGATGCCTTCCGTCCTGATGTGAGGATTGATGCATGTTTGCCTGTGTGTCTGACAGTCCTCGCCCGCCTCATTTTCCTGTCCCCAGCCAAACGTGGGGGCCCTTCTGACGTCTGCTGTGGGGCTGTGGAGACTCCAGCAGTTTATGTGGCCACCAGATTCTACAAGTGTAAGAGGCGGAGATGCGTCCTGACGGGGAAACCTGCTCATTAGGTCACATCAGCATCAGCGCATGACAACCTGGACGAGCAGAGGCTCTTCGGGCCTGCGGCCCGCTCCTGTCCAGCTTGACTGTCTGAGCATCAGTGATATCTATTTCAGTCCACCCACAGATCTGACAGCCAGCACGGTGACTCTGGAGAATGAATAATTCAGCAATTAGTTGTCTTCCCACCACACTCATATGTTTTCCCATTCTCTGGTGTCCACAACATTTAGCATCCAAGTGTGCAGCTAGGAGCCATTTTGATTTTCACTTATACGTGCTGCTTTGATTAATTTTACAGCATTGTTGAGGAGTTCTTTCCCATATTTCACCCCACAACATTTTCCGACATTTTCAGCTGTTCAAGGCCAGTGTTTTACAGTAGACCGTGAAACATCATATGTTCCTTTGATTTATACTGATGAAGTACAAAGAAATTCCATAGATTTCTTTTATATTGGGAGGATAACAACTGAATATTTCTATCTCGTATCTAATTGAGGTTGAATATCTTCCCTCTTCTTTTGTGGTATGAATTGCTACTTTTTTATTATACCCAGTGTGAGTACTTACATCAAGTAGTGGTGACATAGCTCTTCATTCACTGACCAGCTCACTGATTTTTTTGCGCCTTATGGATTTACGTTTTGTGACATTAAAGAAACTTATGAATTTTTTCTTAGCATTAACATTTATACGCCTTTAACAAGTCATGTGACCACGTGTAAGTTTGATGGGTGGCCCCCTCAGTACCGCTGAGGAAACTGGTATTTCATGTAGCCTAGATGGAAGTATGCGCCTATTGACGGAGACTGGCAGCTAGAACAGCAACTACTTCATTGCGATTACCGTAAACCTTTTGGATAACAGCCCTTCTGCTGACATACCCTTCAGGATGCTGGTGATCATCCTGGACCTGTGGCTCTGCGTCTCTGTGCCCCTCACATTCCTCGGAGCCCGTTTCGGCTACAAGAAGCCCTTGAGTCGCCAAAATTCTGAAAAAGGCCCAGGAGGGCGAGCATCCTTCCACTTGAGCATCCATCCAGGTGAGCTTCCTTCCAGGCAAGCTTCCTTTTAGGTGAGCATCCTTCCAGGCGCGCTTCCTTCCAGGCAAGCTTCCTTTTAGGTGAGCATCCTTCCAGGTGCGCCTCCTTCCAGGCAAGCTTCCTTTTAGGTGAGCATCCTTCCAGGCAAGCTTCCTTCCAGGCGAGCATCCTTCTAGGCGAGCTTCCATCCAGGCGAGCATCCTTCTAGGGGAGCTTCCTTCCAGGCGAGCATCCTTCTAGGCGAGCTTCCTTCCAGGCGAGCATCCTTCTAGGGGAGTTTCCAACAAGACGACCATCCTTCTAGGCGAGCTTCCTTCCAGGCGAGCATCCTTCTAGGCAAGCTTCCTTCTAGGCAAGCTTCCTTCTAGGCAAGCTTCCTTCCAGGCGAGCATCCTTCCAGGCAAGCTTCCTTCTAGGCGAGCTTCCTTCCAGGCGAGCTTCCTTCTAGGCAAGCTTCCTTCCGGGGGAGCATCCTTCTAGGCAAGCTTCCTTCTAGGCGAGCTTCCTTCCAGGCGAGCATCCTTCTAGGCAAGCTTCCTTCTAGGTGAGCTTCCTTCCAGGCGAGTTTCCTTCCAGACGGCTTCCTTCCAGGCAAGTTTCTAGGCGAGCTTTGTGCTGCATGGATGGGACATGGTCGAGCAGGATTAGAATGTGCGGTTGTTTTTTCATAGGGGATCGAACACCTGGTCCGCACCAACCAGATCCCTTGCCAAATTCTGGAACAGACTTTCTACACAAAACCACTTCCTGGGATTCTGGCTAATGGGGGAGGAGGGGTCCTCCCTTTGCCTGCATATTCATCCAGTTCTTCTTCTTCACCCTAAACAGCATCTGGTCAGTTAATCCTGAAATTTTTTGCTGTGTGAATGTAATTTTGCCAGATGCATTTCATTCTTTTGTTTAAGTTAATGTTTTTAAATTATATTCATGTGGCATCAGAGACATGCATTTTCATTAGGGAAATTATTATTTATAATAATTTAATTTATAATAATAATTATTATTATTCATATGCCTTTGTAATTTTATCTGTTTCCCTAATGAAAATGCATTGATTATCACCCAGTAGAGAGGTTGATGTGTGTGGGTCACAGACCTGTGGGCTGATATCTTAGGGCTTGTGTGCTAGAGGGCTTCTGTTTGTTTGTCATCCTGTTTCTGTATCTGTGTGGGCTCTCTCTGCGGATTCTGGTTTCCTGTGACAGTCTGAAAATTTCCAAGTATGTGGTTTTCTGTGTGTGTGTGTGTGTGTGTGCGGGTGGGTGATCCCTGCCTTATATCTTCAGCTGCCTGTGATATTCTCCAAATTCACTGCAACTCTGTACTGGATAGGAGATAATGGAAGATGCTAGTTTTGAATTATCTATGAAATATTGATTTTAATGCATAAATGCAAAATATAAATGTGAATTAGACTTTACTTTTTCTTTTGAGGGAAGGGGGAAATCACTGTGTCTAAAAGACTCACAAGCTTTTCCTGCTCTTTAAATCTCCTTTGCTTCCACTGCCCATGCGATCAGGTGGAGATTTTATTATGTTTATTTATTATTTTTAATTGTTTAACGTGTCTTCTTCCATAAGGTCATACCAGATAGACGATTTGTCTCGATTCTGTTCCTCATCTCATGTTGATCATATTAGTTTTTACATGTTCAGAGACCGCAATCCTTCTCTGCTACTTTCAGCCCCATGCGGGTGTGAGTACCACACTGCCCTGCAATGTTCTCTCACAATATCCATTCTCTGTTTTGTTCATATAACTGTTTAATCCATCAGCTTCAAGATGAAGTTCAGTTTTGATGTCTGACAATTGGAAGTTAGTGCTGGAATAACTGACTTAGATATTTTCCTTGAACTGATTATATAGAGCAGTGTTTCCTAACCCAGTGTTTCCTTGGGGGCTCACAGATGGTCCACTTTTTTGCTCCCTGCCAGACAGTCCACATTTTTGCTCCCTCCCAGCTCCCTGCCAGACAGTCCACATTTTTACTCCCTCCCAGCTCCCTGCTAGACAGTCCACATTTTTGCTCTCTCCCAGCTCCCTGCCAGACAGTCCACATTTTTACTCCCTCCCAGCTCCCTGCCAGACAGTCCATATTTTTGCTCCCTCCCAGCTCCCTGCCAGACAGTCCACATTTTTGCTCCCTCCCAGCTCCATGCCAGACAGTCCACATTTTTGCTCTCTCCCAGCTCCATGCCAGACAGTCCACATTTTTTCTCCCTCCCAGCTCGTTGCCAGACAGTCCACATTTTTGCTCTCTCCCAGCTCCCTGCCAGACAGTCTACATTTTTACTCCCTCCCAGCTCCCTGCCAGACAGTCCACATTTTTGCTCCCTCCCAGCTCCCTGCCAGACAGTCCACATTTTTAGTCCCTCCCAGCTCCCATTTTTGCTACTCCATACAGTACTGCTACTCCAAGCTACAATCCTGTGCTTTGGCTACACCATGATCATGGTTTTGATCTTCTTCCAGTTCACAGGCGTGTTGATGCTGGTGATGCTTTCCTGTCTTATCCCACCAGTGCCATGTCCCCTCAGCCAAGGCGGCCTGTACTTTAGAAACCATTATTTGAAATCTGCTAGGAAGCTGCTCATTAATAAAGTTAAATGAAGTGAGAATGTGGAAATGAAGTGAACTAGACAGAGCGGGAAAGAGGGATTAAACCCATTTGGTGTGATGGGGATAATGGGCAGACTGGTGTGATGCCCCAACAGCTGGCTGTTCCTGGGTCAGTCACTGGTCTGTGATTGGTTAAACATTCATTTCTTCATCAATTTTAATCTGGGATGTTTCCGGATGGAATCTTTGGAAAGGGTTAGGAAATCTGGATTTTCGTTTCCTAAACATTTAACCGTAGCCACCTTAGTCGTATTTACCAAGCCTTTAACTGTATCCTGCTATATGAGTTGTATATTTACCTTCAGAAAAGGCACAGCACAGTTCATGTACTCCAATATCTTCAAATTCATGCACAAGACTGCACAAATAATATTGTTCTACTTCATTGGTTTATCTGATTCGATATTAGTAGATGGCATATATATATATATCAATAACTTAAATAAATTGCAAAATATGGCATTATTGTGAAACATCTGAAGCCTGAGAAAGGAGTTTTTTTCTTTTAAGGGAGTTGTCAGTCCCTCCCAGGGAAACCCAGCAGCCACATCTCAGCTGTGCTTTTCATTGTAAAGGCACATATCTGAATTGTTGCTTAACCTAACCAGTGACCCTGCCACATGCAATCTCTGTCCCACAGGCCGGATCCTCCATTGCACAACGCCCTGGAAGGCATTTGAGGTGCGCTGCGTGTCAGGGAGGGGCAGTGGAACAAAAAAAAAAAAAGGGGGGGGAAATCCAGCACTCACACATCAAATAGAAAAAGGAAAGCACTCGGCCATGTGCTTACTCATCTGTGAACAACGGAGTGATCGGGAAAGTTTGCATGGGAAGCTTTCCTGACGGTGTCCTGCTGCTCTGTCAGTGCGGCACAGGCTGAAGACACTGGCATCTTCTATTGCCTTCCAGGTCATTGGTCAGCCCCAGCGGGGGGCAACGCTGTGCGGCTCATGACAAGTCCCAGATTCACAGCTGGATCTGTAATAAGGTATCATAGTAAATGACTCGGTAAAACATCACTGGGTTGAAGAGCGTGAAAAATTGTCATGATATCATTTGTAATTCCTGATCTGAATTGCCGGTGAACACGGCCCGGTAATGAAGGGTTTTTTTTTTCCCGGAACTCCCTGGTGCACTTACAGCGCCCAAAGACTGAGATTCTGGCTAATGCAAGACGGCAACGGATTACATGCTCTTGGCTTCACAGTTTCCATGTTGTAGGTGTTGTGGCCTTGATGTAAGATGTTTTTGACACGTTGTCCTGTTTTACATTTTAGATTTACTTTTCATTACTCACGAACAATTATGTCTCATATCTCCGCTGGACTGTGACTGGGACTGGGACTGGGACTGGGGGTGGGGGGGATACTTTTGTTGCCAGTTTTCAATAGTGTCAAGTTCCACAATAATGACAATAATGTGTTTTGTTTTGAAAAAAACTTCCATCCTGGAAGTTTTCATGCTGAAAATAAATGACTTTATTTTAATGCTGTGAATGAGTGGATCAAATGTTCTCTTCGAGATAAGTCCATTTGGTGTTTTTTAATGGTCAAGAATTCCCCAAGAAACAGTATTTAAATCATTTGCATACTTCAGTCAAAAAAAATCAGAAAAGTATGGTTATTTTTTAATAATTTCAATTGTATTGGGTTGTTAAGGACTGAGGTAGGTTTAATATTATAGTTGAAATACATTTCCCACTAGTAATAGTTGCTTTAATGAATTTGAGCACAAGTTTAAAATGGGTCCTTTTTAGGGCAGTGATAAGTATTCTTGTGTTTTCCCATAATTCAGTCTAACACTGATAAAGCATCATTTTCCTTTATGTGATTCTGTCAGGAACAGTTGGATTCTTTGCCTATGTTTGGTTTGTCAACAGGATCCACAGTGTTGTGAAACTGGACTGAAGATACTGCAGCAGCTGTAATGTGCAGCTCTTTGCTATGACTAATGTACAATTTTCTGAACGTCTTGGCCGTCGTTCAGTACACTATGACATTTTTTGAAGTAAAGCCAAAATCTTGTAAATATTTAATCATTTCTTTTTATTGCAAAACTTTTCAATTTCAGGGAAAGAAAATCAAAGTCTGAAACTCCCGCATGTCAAATTCAAAATGATTATTGAAAAAGGTGTTGACTGTTTCAGTTTGATTTCAGGTACGCGTGTTGAAAATCTTTTTGTTTGCAATTGAGTTTTCCTTCATAAATACATAGTAATAATCTCAGTGGTGCACACTGCTTGCATGGTGAAGGGTACGTGTCGGCGAATTAAGAATGAAGTCACACCAGCTCACTAAAATTACTGTTAATGGGGACCCAAGTCTAAATGTCACATTTTCGTAACGGATACACTGACATTTGTGAAGCTGGACGTGCCAATGGAATAAGGCAGCCAGTATTGATACACAGCACTGCTCAGAGCTGTGAACATAAAGAAATCAGATAGTGGGGGCCCATTCTGGACTGGTTATTCCAAGACCTAAACTGCTTTATCTTCATAAATATATAAAGATGTGGGTGCTTGTGTACATCTGAGATAAGGAAGAACACAAGATGCAGCAAATATTAGGGGTGGTTTTTTGTGGTGATGCTTAGCGTTATAACAAACTAATTGTTAAAATTGAAGGCAAACTGTGAGACATGAGTCTAGAGCAACAAAATAAATTATTTTGTTTATAATAAATTCCACAGTTAGGTGGTGACTTTCCATCCATAAATTTTTGTCATCCTTTTATATCCCTTTCATCTCCAGTGCCAGTCCTGGCAGCGTTTCAGGATTTTTAATGAACTCAGACATCAAAGACTTCAACCCCTGGTGAATGTGATTCATTGTCCACTTGTACCAGTGAATATTAATGGAGGACAATGGGGTGAAACTGTGAATATATATTTGAATATTACATTTAATAATCAGACACCCAAAGTGGGACATTGAATTACTGAAATGTCTGTGATCCTCTGGAAAAAAAAAAAAGTAATGCTGTGCTGGTGGATTTGGATTTTAGAAGGCAAATAGAATTGCTGAAACTTGATCCACAATGGGTAGCTTGGGTTTGAATTAGAATGTCATTGTTCCCCATTTGCGGCACAGCTCCGTTGCTTTGACTTCACCGAGCTTGGCTTCTTTCGTGGGCTCAGTGGTTCCTCAGGGAAACCAGGAAAAGAAGTGAACATCTTGCTGTGATCCAAAGAAAACGTGCCAAATGCTATCAAAACTGGATTAGGAGACGCCATTTGTGTTGGATTAAAGGGAGGAAAAATGAAGGTAGTCTCCAAGTAACTCGTGAGTGGAATTTTCAAACCGCGTTACATTTTTTAACGCACATAAATGGTTTACAGACGTACACTTGAAACTTCATTAACAGTGCTTTCCTTAATGTACTAACCCAACACCTGCATAAAAACTCCATTAGTGGCGTCTTTTGTAGATGTAATTGAGTTTTATTTGTGTTGGAATCACTGAAATCTAACATTGATTGTGGTACATCAGTTTATAATACGCTGGGGGGGGGAGTACAATCTATCCTTGTCTTTAGTGGCAGGACAAGGCACTCGCGTCCTATTAAGTAGTGAGTTCGGCGTCTGTCATTAACCTGGTGCATGCCCAGCTTTAACTGGAAGAAGACCACGTGAAAAACGTCTTGTACCAACACGTGTACGTTCCAGCAAAGTTTGGTATCTCATTGGCCTTTAGTATTTCCCGCAGTGAACCGGCTAAGTAAGAGGATACGGCCGCTTATGTTACCTATATCAATGTCAGTTTCCTAACTCAGATGACCTAACAGCGAGGGAGACGCATGCAATTAGGTGAACTAAAAGGAAAACTAAAAACGATCATGTGCATAGACATACACATTCGTGAATGTCGGATGCGGTAAAAAGGACATTTTGTCAAGATTTGATATTCCAAATGACACATTTATAATCTTTGCAACAAAATTAAACACATATCTACGTGTTAATCGAAGTACATATTCTAAATGTTATGTAGAAAAGTGTATGTAGAAAACTCTACTCCAATGACATGGTATTACCTGTATAATAGTAGAGTAGCAATTTCAGCTACGCCTATAACCACGCCCCTTTGAACGGACCAATCGGGGTTCTCTGTTTTCTGCCAGATGCTTTTGTTGGCCAATAGCGCCTCTGCCTTGGTTACGGAAAGATGGCGGGTGCTGTCATAAGGCGAGCGGGCGCGCTGTAAGTTTGTGTCCTTTCACGCTTTTTCGTTTAAGGAAGATAAGAAACAACCGAGCGTAGTTTCGTGTTGTATGTACCAGTTTGTAAAAAAAAATGGCGAAATGGGTTTCATTTTATGTCATTAACTTAAGAAAGAGCTTCGCACATTAGCTAGCTGTTTCTATCACTAGCTACAGTTTTGTTGGGTTAAGTTACGTATGTATCCGTGAAATTGTTTGATAATGTATGTCTTGCTAGTTAGCAATGCACGTATATGGTTTCTGCAGGAAACTCAAACTAGCAAAACGCGTAGCAAGCGGTACATGCTAATCAATGATTAAAAAAAAATACGCGACTGCAGGTAGTGAATAAAACAATTTATGTAGGAGCGGCTGTCAGTTAATTTGAAGCTAATTATGTAATTCCCGTATCGGGAGCTGCCGCCTTGCATTGACCGCTTTCATCTTCATATTATCCGTATCGCCAATATCAAACTTAAATGCCGTGTAGGCTTGGCCTCTGCTTTTATGGCAAACTTTGACCCGGCCTCCAGTCCAAGGTTAAATAAAGCGTAGGCCTGCTGCCTGTATGCACCTCTTAATTGCGTCGTATTTCATTGTGTCAGTGTCACATGAACTACAATTAATTACCAACGGCTGCTTGACTTTGCATTGATTGGCATAGTTTTCTGTGGTCGTCTCCTCTGTAGTCATGTATAGCAGTTGTACGTGGTTTTTACCTATATTATGTAATTCATGTTTTTTTTTTATTGTCATTTTGGTTAAATGCATATAATAAGGGAATGCAAAATGTATAGCGTCAATTACCCCCATAGATTTGTGCAAACTTAAAGCTTAAATTCAACATTAAATGTAAGGTCTTCTTTCCTTATAGTGTGCCTGTACTGTACTTTGGTAGTTTTATACATCTGTAGCTAATTTGTTTAAGGAAATTAATGAGAAAGTTCAAATGGTTTAAAATGTCAATTACAAAGAAAGCAGGGTTTTAAAGTTCTAGTAATCTGTCTATATTGGCCATCGAAATAGTGCCAGGTGGTTTTCATTTGAGGCAGATGGACTTCCTCAGCACTGTAGCGATAGCTTCGCTAAGCTACTGTGTGTGCTACACTTTGGTCCAACGTATCTGCAGAGTAGACTTCTTTGGTATGTTGCTGAAGGTGTGGTTCACTGGCACTCCCATGGAATCTGGGGGATGAGATGCTACGTGTTTTATGGAGAGCTTTGAGTCTTGCAGTTGTAGATGACTGCAACCTGACAGAAACGTCCTAATGTCAGAGATGCAACAGTGTCTGGATGTTGAAATTGATTGCGGCTACGCGGTAAACTAGGAAGGAAGTAGCCTATAGTGTGTCAGATACTGTGCCGAAGTCTCAATTTGAGAAGTTAATAGGCATGTTGTCTCTTTTGCGTTTCAAAAGCATTAGAGCATAGGCTATGAAATCAAGTGTAATGTGCCCTTATAACAATTTCCCTCACTGGGAAATGTGTATACATAAACCATTGTCGCACACTGGCAAAAGGGCCTTATTTCAAATTTACAGTTTTGTGTCAGAGGAGAATTTTTTTTGCATTTGGGGATGTGGCGTCACACCCATTATAATTCGAATTGAATTCAGTTTTTCTTGCACTACAGCAGAGGTTCTCACCCCCAGGCTGTGGAACCCCACACAAAATAGATCAACAATGTATTTCAAGCCCTCTCATTTGTGCATTGTGTTCACATCTGAAAAAATTGAAACTTTTATTTAAACTTATGGAACCTGCTGATCACTTCATTAATACCCCCTAGGTGCGTGATATTTTTGTTTGACTTGGAGGGGTCCATGAACATAAGAAGATTAGGAACCCATGTGCTAGAGCATGTTTCAATTGTTGGTTTATCTTTGTGTTTTTAATCAGGTTTACTTCCTTTCTCATTGCAAAACAATTTGTGATCAATGTAAACTAAATTATTTACATTTATTTAGCAGAAGCACCATACATTTTTTTGTTAGAGCAGAGTCAGAAAATTCCTTTACCAACTGGGATTTGAACTAGTGACCTTCTGATCACAGGCCCAATATCCTAACTGGCTGATCCATGTGTATTGAGTAATAAAGTAATGTTACATTTGTGCTACATTTCCTCATTTCATCTTCGACTTGTGGCCAAAGTCTCAGGCCAAACTGTATTCAAAACACATGTTAAGTCCTTTTAGGATTTGCTCTCATATTTCAGTGTGTGTTGTATAAATTACAATGACTTTTCCAACAGTTAATTTGTAAATAATATATAAAAATGTAACATTTTGGTCAGTCTCATTGTTTAAGGACATTTGTGCCCAACAATTATCTGTAAGTAAATGCCTTCTGTTGACGACTCCTTTCCTCATTGATTGTTGTGGGTGGCCAGAGCAGAGGTGTGTGGTCTTAATCTAATTACAAAGGAAAACAACAGAACCTGCACTGCAGCAAAACACCGTTAAAGACAAGGAGGACACTCATCAGTCGCAAACAAATAGAACTTCAAATATTAGGTAACATCTGTAAAAGCAATTGTGTAACTTTTGTATTTCTAAATGCTTTTGGCTGTTGGACAACTTTCGAGGTAGTTTCCTAGCAACAATCACACATCTTTTATTCCATGTTAGTTTACGCAGTGGTATACATTTTAGTTTTACTATGTGTTTTACAGGCAAAACATTTTATTCTGTTTCCTGATCTGATTTGCAGCAAAACTGAATTTTCTGTTTTCTGCCAAGTTTAAGAACTTGAGAAAACAGCACTGTGAGAAGACGGCAATTGCAGAAAAAAAAATATTTTAAGCTAGCACATTAATACATTGGTCTGTTACCTGTTATTTAATGGAATTTCCAAGCTTGCCTTTGAATTTTTTAACAGGGCATTAACTTATCACATGTTTTTGGAAGAAAACAAAGCAGTGATACCAGGACTGGGACCCAGCTGAGTAAACTAATGTCGAGGCCTACACTTGTCCCTGAGATAATGGAGAAGATCCATACAGCCAACAGATGGAAAGACGTTCTAAGTCCCAGTAGACAGAATACGATCCAAACAAGTGCCTCTTCTCTAGCATTTAAACCTTTTGATCAACACAAAATGTGGGGCGAAGGCTGGTTCTCTTAGTAGCACGCGAAATTACATCTGTATAAACATCGCTTCGAGGAATGTATGAACAACGCCACAGAAGCTTTTTGATCTTGTTCTGTGATTTGTGCGGTTTTTAGGTGAAAATCACAATGCACTAACTTAGTTGATGCTCAGAGAATCGTTGTCATTTTACAAATAATAGTGGCACAGTGGAAGCACTGAGCTTGGTTTCGAAGAATTAAATTTGAAAAACAAAAAAGTCATTAGTTCTGTGACTTCTTGGCATTGTTGTACTCCTGTGTTAAGTCTCCTGAACATCAGTGTATATTAATTTAGCTCGGCAAATATACCAGTTGGTCTAACATAAAATGAAACGTGAACTGAAGCACATGTTCACAATGCTCTAATTAGTCCGAGTCTGATTTGCGGCACAGCACTGGGTTGAGATATGGACTTAATCCACAGTACCAGAGGCAAATAGCTGACTGAACATCTGGATGCAGTGATAGCAGTAATAGTGTCATGGCTGATGTGATAGAGTACTTTGCAAAAGTTGTAGACTGCCAAAGAATATTATGCTTAAATTATGTTTGTCGGTTTTTAACATGATTTTTTTGTCAGTGTGTCAGTCAAAGTGTGTCTAGTAAAGTATTTGCAGTTACCATCCAGAATGTTCTTGAACTAGACCTTGTTTGGCTAATCAATACCTCATGAAGTTAATTGGACAATTTATGCCAAGTAATAATTTTTTCTCAGCAGATTTTCTGAGCAGCTTACTGTTCACACAAATAACATTTTTTCTTTGTCAACTTAAGACTTTTGCTCACTATAGTATATACAGTGCTTTAGTCTTTACTAAATGCATAGATTTTGGCGGTTGTTTTACTGTGTGATTCTTGTGATACCGGCAGCTTAATGTGAAGGATGATGTTCAAAGAACAAGCAGTATATTTAACATGGATTTGCAGTTCCTTGTTTTACCTCAGGGTGGCAGTGTTTGCACTGTTCACTGCGAGTTGCTGACTTTGCAGAACTGATCCCATCTATGGAAAGCGACCTACAGATATGGATCACTTAAGTTAATTTACTGGACTTTCATAGTAAGGGAGAGTTCGGTTAATTCTTCCAATCGCTTGCCAACAACATTAATAGCAATTACTAATAGCATTTTTATTAAGTTTGTGTGTATTTAAAGGATGTTAGACGGAAGGTGACTAGTGAAAGGAAAAAATAAAAACTGCTTTTGCACTTCATCCGGTTTTACTTGGAGGTAAGTTATATATATTTAAATATTACTGACACTGGCATCCCGTCCAGGGTATCTCTTTATGCCCTATGCTGCCTGGGGACTGCTAGGTTTCAAGCTCACTCCGATCCTGTTCCGGATAAGCGGATGGATGTATGAATGGATATATATTACAGATACCTCCAATAAAGGAACGGGCAAAGGAGATTAAAATACAGCAGCTTCTCTGTTATTTTAAGGCCATGTGTATTTTGATTTAGTGTAGACTACAATCAAAATAAAGTCAGAATCGACGAACGTATTATAATAATGTACGTGACTTAAGCTAGAAAAGAGTATCAGATCAATATAAATTTATCCAGGTTGTCAATTGGATGAAATATTAACGGGGAGTCTGTCGTCTTTGTGACATGTGATCAACCAATATCTCAGGCCTTTCAGATGCTTGATGAAAATGAAATATTAAAATGAACATAAGCAATAACAGCACTCGCAATAAATGCTGGATGATTTCCCCCCGGTACGGGGGTGTAGATGCGCAGCGATGGCCCTGAGGTTCAGTGTGCCGGGTTTCCATGCGCGTGTCCCTGCTTGCGAGGTATCAGGGAAGCCGGGTCTCTTCCGGCGCGCTCATTAGCTTGGGAAATAAGCTAGATATGTCAGTAAATGACCAATAGATGGCGCTGCCTATCGTCAGTGAACTCTCTAGGCACCGCCTGATCTATTCCGATACTACGTGGTCAGGGGCATCCCACATAAAATGGCATTTCCATTTATGTATTGGTTTACGTTTTCTCCTGCTGTGCGGGATTATTTAAAAAATGCCATACGTTTCTGTCAGAGAGGAAATGAAAATGTTGGCATTGCTCTGAATATATCAGCAATGATCTTTCCACGATGGCACTTGTAAAAGTGTGGCCATGGGGTTATCTTGTTACCAGCTGGAATCTCTGAGAACTTAAATTATTAGCAGTTTTATTGATGGTTCGTTGAGCGTTTGCATGTAGCAGTGTAATACCAAAATATACTTTATTTCCAACTGTAAGAGCTGTTTATGACAGGATACTATTTGCCGCATAAGCAATTTTTGTAGTTATAATAGTACTTGATGCTTTAGTGCTCAATATTAGTATAATAGTTTAACTTGATTTCATATTATTACTTTTAAATAAACTTGATAAATTATGTCTGTTTAGAACTGGGTTTACAGACTTTTACACAATTTGCAAAATCCATGCTACTGTACTATAATAGTATGGTGAAACTGGAAATGTACAGAGTACTCTGGCTCAGGTTCATAGTCTCATTTGGTGAGCAACATTTGAAAGAATGTCACTTTTAACTGCTCCGGTTTGACATCTGATTTTAAAGTGATACTGTCAAGAAATAAGTGTGTTTCATCTGAACAAACAATACTAAACTAGGAAAATTTACTAGTAAGAAAAGTGGGTCGCCTGTTGGCTAATTGAAATTTCTGAGTCGTTTTATGCAAATAATGATTAAATCAAATGAAACTTGTTTGCGTATGGTTGAAAAATCACTCAAGAAAGATTAATTGCTTGCAGGCTTTTGCTTCCAATCATAATTGGTGGATGTCAGCTAGCTATTTCACGTTAAAAATGAACTGTTACTTTCCAGGCATCTTTGTGTGTCATAAACTTTAAAACCCTCACAACATTGTGACTTCTGGCACTGGCAGATAGCGAGGATTTGTAAACAGCTCTTGAATTTTGAAACCCAGATTTTTGTTTATTGTAACCAGTTAAATAAAACTGTAGTCACATAGGCCTGTAAACTCCTGAATGAAAAAGTCGATGCATTGTTTTGTGAATGTTTTGCCTTAAACGTCCCTGTCATTTCAGTTCCGTTAAGTCTGCAGAAATTTTAGGTTTTATTTATTTGTTACTGTAATGTAAGTCTTCCTGTAGGTATGCAATTCAGAAAAGCAACCTTGTGCTATAACGGTCTGTCATGATTAAGGTCAGAATTATTCAATCACAAAGTGTAACCCCCGCCTCCGTCACACTCCTTCATCACCTTGACGAATCCCACTCCGCTGTTCATTATATCATCACCTCGTGCGAAATGTCACAAACACGTCCGGGAACAACAAGGTTGCGTGTCAGATATGTCCTTCCATTTACTCTGCTTGCCCAGCTGGCTGGCTGAGCTGTTTACTCTGTTCCTTTAATGAAGTGTTTGATGACCCCCTCTTCATCTTCACATTCCTGGGCGCAAAGATTGTAAGCTGT
>JAODUD010000001.1:42479693-42491996 GCA_026784285.1 Stomatorhinus walkeri | reverse complement strand
TGCATCTCCCCGCACTCCTTTTCTCCCACCCCCCCCCCCCCCCCATAGAACCGGCCTAAAACAAACAATAATCAATCGCCCCTGGCCGTCCGAACCACGGCGGCCCTTGTCCCCGTCTTCTGTCCTGTGAAGGGCCTATTCAGGGCTCTCTGCAGAGGGGCGGCTGGCGATCGCGTCCTGTGCCAGCCTAGCGCAGCGCTAACACAGATGTCGATCGGCAGATTCCCGGACATTGCTGTTCTGGGCGTTTATAGTGCCCGTTGCTTATGGACGCCCTGTTTTAGTTAATAGTCGAAGCGCTTTGTGTCACACCAGCCCTTTCCGTGCTTGCTGGCAATTATTATGATTGCCCAGGAGTCATCTTTCATCCCACAGCCTGTCGTGCATTTTTCTTTCATCACGTTGTCCATTTATCCTTCTCTAAGTCAGTGTCAATAAACGTGCATTTAATACAGTACTGTGTTCAAGGCAGCAGCCCCCACCTCTAACAGCATAATGGTGGTTTATTATTTCAATTGATTTCATTGTAATGATCCGTTTATAATCTGTTTTATTTCAATAAATGAATGAATAAAAAAAAGCATGATCCGGTCTTACAGGCTATAAACAAAGAATAATATAAATTTGTTTCTCTGTTGCAAATGCTAGAGAAGGCTTCAGTCAAACAAAATCATTGGATATAAATGAAAAAAATGAACAAAAAGTTTTTTTTTTTTTTTTACTTGTTAAAATTCTTTGCCACTATATTACTTTGAATTTAATTAAACGGTGGGTGTCAGCATCTTCTTGAAAGGGTTAATCATGAGTGACCTTTAAACACCCCTGGAGCGGCACAGTGTGAGGCGACGTAGATCCGTGGAGGCAGATCGTACACGAAGCTTGAGGTGGCGACTCCTGCTCTGTTCTCTCTGCCCATAGCCTTTACCTGCTAATATTGTTTGGGTTTAGTTTTTTTGCCCTGCTAGTTGCCTTTCCCCTTTTTATTTGCAAGGTGCTAAATGCAATATAGATATGTGAACATGGAAAAGGCCTATAGTCAGAAATAAATTTCGAGGACGGTCCAAAGCTGTGTACGTGGCTAGTCAAACTAATTTTGGGCGAGGGTTTCAAACCAGTAATTTTACTACGTGGCTGTGTGCCTATTGTAGTATAACTCGAAAGTTAAATAGTTTATAAAAAAAAAAAAAATGTAACCTGCAAAAAGGTGCATGTTAGGATTTTTTCGGTATAAGCGAAATCTTTTGGCCTCTCCTGGCAGCTGGCAGCTTATTTAGTTGTTTAATTAAATTGTACTGACGGTAATAGGAAGACCGTATTAGGGCGAGGAATGTGTGGGCGGGGCCTTTGAGCGTGTAATGCATTAATGATTGGGCTGAGAGACAGAGGTGTGCTTCAGTGGACTTTTATTGGCTCAGCAAAGTTTTAGCTGCGCTGTTCTGCAGGCGCCCTAGGTCTGTTCCGCAGCCCGGAAGCGGGAAATGGCTGGAGGGCATGACCCGCGGATATTGGATGCGCAACGGCGCCACCGCCGTATTGAGAAATATCTAAATTGATTTGCATGAGATTAATCAAAACAGGGTCTCCTCGAGCTTCTGTGCCATGGAAAGGAAAGTGCTCCAGATGCAGCCCCCATCTGTCTGCCTGGGCACTTCATTTCTGTCCATGCAGTTAACTGTTAAATAATTGCAATATTACAGTGCTTTTGTGATTGGAGTGGACAGGGAGTCACCCAACGGTCCCCCTTTGCTCCCAAACCTAATACTTAGAGCAAGGACATTTTTACGTGTATTTCAATGAACTTCATAAGATGGTCCGGGGTAGGCTCAGCAACTCCATGACCCTGCATAGGTCAAGGGGGTGCAGAAGATGCATGGATGGCTGGATTTTTTTCCCATAAGAAAACAACACAAGTTGGGAAGTGAGTTTGCGCTGCCAGCTTCGAACGCCATATTCCCAGGGTTTATTGACGGTAAACACTAGCCCAAGGCCTGTCTGCAGTGCAGGCGTACCATTAGCACTCTCTCTCTGTTAGCATTCAGCTGGCTAATCCGGTCCCAGAGCCCAGCCGGGACAACAGCCCGCTGGCACTGCTGTCCGAGCCGCCAGGCTGAACCCACGGGAATGGACGCCTCTTTCCGCCCTGATTTAGGGCGCCCCCAGATAATGAAGCTATATAAGCCTCTTATTTGCTGTTTTACAGCTTGTTTTATGAAGGTGAATTGACGAGCGGCATCCATAATGGTTCCTGTCAGTTTAACTGACAGAATTACCAAGAGAAAAGGACTAAAGAAATGCAGGATGCAGGCGAGTGGGCAGCCTCTTTATGTGAATTGCCGCTCTTTGATGACGTTTTCGCTGCAGGCTATCATTTTACATTTTATGTCAGCTACCTTTGTCAGGAAGTCATTATTGATGCTGAACTCTGTTTTAGTTCCCACTCCTCTGCTAATCAATTACCACATTTATCCATTAATCAGCAGCAGTGGCAGCTAAATAATGGCCTTTAGTTAACGCCGAGCTACTGTGAAGGTCCTAGACAAGCGTTTATCAGCGAGACGACAGCGTTACAGTATTCCGGCCTGTCAGTCTGTTAGCCCACGACACGGGGAACAAAGCGGTGATGAGTTTTAAATGTCTGACTCTAATCGGTGGGGAATTCTCCAGGCTATCAAAATAACTTGGTTAGGTTGGTTAAGGTGTTGTGCACACGCATGAAAGTATCTGCTATGGTTTTGTGTGTCTGCGTTTTATGTGCTATTTGTAAATGTATGGATATAGACTACTGTGTGTGTGTGTGTGTGTCTGTGCAGTGTATCACTTAATGGGACGATTTGATAAATACTTGTCAAACAAATCTCACTGCCTGGCCTCCTGTGGGTCTCTCCACGGCCTTCATTTAAATTCTGTTTCTTTGTAGGTGGCCTGATTTAACTGTAAATGAGGTGTTTCAGTCATTAAAATGGGCAGCACACACTTCCTCTTGCAAATTATGAAAGATGGTTTCAGTTGAAACAACGTTGTGGAAATGAGGTGCCGGTAGCTTACATAATGATAATGGACAAACAAGCACTATTCATTCTTCGTTTCATATTGAAAATTCGGGGGAAATGTAATAAAGTAACCCCCTCCCCCCAACCATGCCAAATAATGATAGTAGTGTAGTAGACGGAAGAGCGCGACTCGTGTTTGTAGAAATCTGTCTTTGGGAAGATAAAAAGGTGATTGTGTTAGTATTCAAAGAAGCACTTCAAAAGTACACAGAGGGAACAAAACAGAAGAAGGACAGGAGCCTGAGGAGTCGGCGTAGCGCAGTGTCACAGCGGCCGTCCGCGTGGGGTGGGGGGGCGGAGCGGAGCGGGGCAGGGGATGGGAATCTGGCCCCTCCCGGGTCTGGCGGTGACCTGACGAATCCAGATTTTGCTCCCTGTTTACCAGCCCCCCAGCTGACAGGGAGGGGTCGCTTGTAGGTTTTTCAGTTCTCTTTCCCGAGTAGAAGACACCTCTTGTGTGGATTTTTCGATTCTCCTACGTGTCACTTGACTGGAAGCACCCATTGTCCCGCGGGCCCTTTCTCCACGTCCCTCCGCCGCTACGAGTCGTGTCATTCCCTGGTGATCAGCACTTTTTGTTGCCTTTGTCTTTCGCCGCACCTCAGAAGTCCGTCTCCGCTTTCATCCCCCTCCCATTCATGCAGAAGGGGAACAGTTGTGTTCTGTTTCAGGGATGTTCCACTGGATTTTAAGCAGTGGGGTTTCCTTTTATTCCCTTCAAAGTGCTACAATGGGCCCGCAAAGGCCTGAATGTCTACTGTGCAGTGCGCACCCTTAAAAAATGCCTCCTTGCCTCCTTATTTTGTTTTCCAAGAGTCAATAAAAATGCTAACTCCCCCCCCCCCCCCCCCTCGGCCCATATTCCACATTCCTAGATTTTTTTCTTTCTCTCTCTCTTCTTTCTTTCCCTTAAATACAGTGTTTTTTTCCCCCCCATCTGTCCTCAATGAGATTCCTTATGGAAACAACACGGGAGTCAAGTGGTCGGCTGCGTGGCCTTTCTATTTATCTTTTTGCCCATCTTTATTAGTTCACAGCTGTGAGGCCTGCAGATGCTGGCGGTTGAAGGGCTATTAGGGTTTAACTTCTGGCAAATTAGCCCCGTGGATTTTTTTTTTTTCAAAATTTTTTTTCCTTTGCTCCCAGTGCTTCCAATACAGACATTACCTCTCATTCAGCCAAGGATCCCGGACAAGAGAGAGGCTAGAGAAAGGAGTTTAATGTTTGACAGCTCAAATGGCAGCAAATGAGGCTCCTTGAGCAGGACCGCATTAAAGTGGGGGCCTTTTGCTAGCGAGCGCATTGTTACTGAGGACTGCGAGAAACTGGGGGGCTGCGTCTCAGGCGGATTACAGGTAGATTCATTGGTTACTGAAGATAACTGCTATGACTTCACTCTCATTGTGAAGATTAAGGCGTAAAATCCGCCCTAATGGGGCCAAGCGGAGGACAGTTGAACAAGCAGGCCCTTGTGTGGTTCTTGAGATGCTGTTGGGAGGGTCATCCGCCACCAGCTGATCCCATTTGGAGGAGGATCAGATCATTCAGCCAGGCCCCAGGCCCAGCAGAAAGCCGCTATGATTAGCCCCTTCGCCCTTCTTTCCAGCCCCGGCTTGATTTCGGCACATTTCCCTACACAGGCCCTGTGTGTGCAGAACTCCGGCCTGAAAGGGGGCGCAGCCCCACGCTGGCACCCAGCTTTCCTCGGGATTGTTTTCACTGCTTTTTTAGAGGTGTGAACGTTCCAGACAAGACATAAAATGAGATAAATATTGATGACTTTTGCCTTTTCGTTTTTTTCTCTCCGTTTGCCTGGCTCTTTCTGTAGACAAGCGTAGTTTTTTTTTGTTTTTGTTTTATAAGCAAATTCATAGATATTCTATTGATATTCTGGTTTACGGAGCACAGAGTAGAAGAAGGATGTGGGTTTACAATTGTGATAATAAAGAAATAGGCTAAAGTAATTGTGCAATCTGCTATTTTGTCTGAATATATTTTTAATTCTTACATTGGAGACTAATATAACTTAATTAATTATATATTAGGGCCTATTACTCTCTTATTTAGTCTTATTGCATGTGATTCTAATTTAATCTTATAAGTGTACTCTACATAATTCATATAATATTTTATGAGTGTGCTCTATTGCACTTTCATGAATACTTAACTCAGCTTTAGCAATTTCAATATACGCACAGATGTTCTTATAATAGAGCGGTCCGTTGTCTCAGCGGGTCGTATTTTTGCCTCACGCCTCCAGGATTGTGGGTATGAATCCAGCCCCTGCTCTGCCTTTGCTGACCTGGCTGCTGCTTCTTGCTCTTGTGGGTGGCTTTTCCTTTAGGTTCCATGCTTTATAGCTGTAATCCAGCCAAGAACAAGCACATGGGGCGAACGGGCCAATAGAATTGCACGTGAAGTGCCTCTGTGACTAAATGGCACATGAGGTGTTAATCTGGTGATGAAACGCTAGTGCTGTAGTTGGTTTTAGAAGATATGTAAAATGGAAAAAGCATTCATTCTGTGGTGTTTATTAAATTGGATCTTGCAGTCCTGAATGGTTTAATAATGAAATTCTTGTTTGGCTTAGTATAAGTTCATTAATAGTGATGTGACATTCATGAACGTAACTTAACAGTAGGCCGGCTCCCTGGCAAAGAAGTGAACAGAAAAGGCAAATGCTGGAAGATTTTTGAGTTTTCCTGCTTCCTCCACTAGGGGTGCTATAGCTTGCAAGGCCAGGCCTGGTCCCAGGCCATAGCTGCCTTAATGAGGACCAGAGAGGCGCTGAAAACCATTAACATGCAGAAACTTCAGGAGGTCCCTTGAAGTTTGACCCATAAATATGTACACAGTGGCCTCAAGGTAAGCAAGCTGACCTGATTAAAAAAAAAAGTGTGTGTGTGTCTGTGTGTGTGTCTCTGTGTGTCTCTGTGTGTTTGTCCGTGACTGTCTAACGATTTGAAAATGATTTACTTTAGGGATTGTTAAACCCAAAGTCATATTTTGTGATTTAATAGCTAGAAAATGTCAAACAGACGTTGGCATGTATGAAAACAAGAATTGAAATCCACATGTCTGAAGCAGACTACTGTATGTTTCACCACAAAGGTCATTCCAGTGTTACAGTTTTCTACCAGTAAGCTTTACGGTTATCTAAGTGGCTAGAAGTGAACTGGTGTCTGTTCTTCTGCTTGCTGAAGACCCACCATTGCAACCACCTACTTTTCTCATGAGACATACCCAGATATTGTTCTCCTTTCCAAAGAATGTAGCCTTCATGATATATTCATAGAGCACTTTATGCTACTTGCAACACTTTAACACGGTCACATGATGTTGCATGTGGCTACAACTGCTCTTGTGTTACATTGTTATCGTATCACAATGGGTCTGTCATCCTGGATACACATGTCGCCCAAGTTGAATAAAATGTCCTGGAAATACATATGTAACAGTGTAACCGTTCTGGGATGTCGCTGGATGCGGGAACATGAGGTGCGTTGGATTTCTCTTGCTGGGCCCAAACAGGCGGCGTATTGTCAGCGAAAGTCCTAAATCACACCTGTTTTCTGCAGCATTTATGAGAATCTCCTGTCAGACGTCGAGGGGACAATCCCAGAGGGGAAGAGGATCGAGAGACGAGGGGCCTGAATATGGCTAGCTGTAGATTATTCATTTATATTTACCGCTTTATTTTGTTTTTAAAACTGCCACATAAAACATCTTGCTGGAAGACTTTTTTATTGAAATTGTGATTTTGATATAGCCAGTTTATTCATGTGGAATGTCACTCTAAAGAAATCCAAATAAGTCAAAACAAATTAAAATAAAACACAATTATTGGCCATTAATATGAAGCAGTATTCTGCCTTTTCCTAGTTGCATGTTGGAGAAAAGGGGTGTTATCTGTATTCCAGGTTAAAAACAGAGCCTTATTCTTTGTGTCTTTCTTAGTGTATTGGAAATTCAGCATTTTGCCCAATTTCTTGCCAAGAGACACCGCTTCTGTCAGGGGTTGTATTTTTGTGTGTATTTCCACTGAAAGCCGACGCCGGATCTTGCCATCGCTACCCGTCTCCATTAAAGCCATGGCCACAGCTGACGATGATAAAAAAAGAAAATTCAAGCAATTTGTTGTGGCTGAACATGAAAACTCGGAGCGAGCCAGCAGCCACGGGAGACGTCTGCGGCTGAAACATAGCAGCCGTGCGGCTGCGTTTACACGCCGTCCTCCACAAACTGCTGTTCCCTTCTCCTACCGCAACATACTCTGCTGTAGTACAGTACGCTTTCCTGAAATGGCCCTAACTCATTCCCTCTAAGCTGTGTTATCATTTTTTCACCACTCTGTGAACCAGTGCTTTAGATTTAAGACTATACTTTGCAGCTAATTGGTTCTTTTAATTGAGAACGATCATCTCTTTTTGTGTCAAACTGAAAGTGTCACAGTTGCTGCCATTTTTTTTACTGTGCCTTTATTATTATTTTTCTCTTGTGTTTGCTTCTTCTTTTTGCGTCAAAGCTCATTCTACCTCCCTGTAAGATCTGTGCGGGGAAGTAGATTGGTGAATTCACAAAAATCCAGGCAACCGCAGAACGGTTGAAAAGGGTCTGCGATGCGTGTGCGCCGGGGGCGTCGGGTGGCCATGCGCGGGATCGTTCTCAAGCGTGGGATCTGACCACGGTGGGAGGAAACTGGCAGCGACGGGGGGAACCACCTCCTGTTTCCCGGAGGGGCCGCGGTACACCAAACGAAACCCTGCTGAGTTGAAAAAGCAAATAAAAAAAACGGAGCCGGGGGAAAGCAGCCGTGGGATCGTGGACGTGCTCTTCATTAGGGTCCTGATTTTTTGTTTCAGCCCCGGCCGGCATGCATCAGGTCCGTCCTGTAAGCATCAGCCCCGGTCGGCAAGCATCAGGTCAGGCCAGCATGCATCAGGTCCGTCCTGTAAGCATCAGCCCTGGTCGGCATGCATCAGGTCCGTCCTGTAAGCATCAGCCCTGGTCGGCATGCATCAGGTCCGTCCTGCATGCATCAGCCCCAGCCGGCATGCATCAGGTCCGTCCTGCATGCATCAGCCCCGGCCGGCATGCATCAGGTCCATCCTGCATGCATCAGCCCCAGTCGGCAAGCATCAGCCCCAGCCGGCATGCGTCAGGTCCGTCCTGCATGCATCAGCCCCGGCCGGCAAGCATCAGCCCCAGCCGGCATGCATCAGCCCCGGCCGGCATGCGTCAGGTCCATCCTGCATGCATCAGCCCCGGCCGGCATGCGTCAGGTCCATCCTGCATGCATCAGCCCCAGCCGTCATGCATCAGCCCCGGCCGGCATGCATCAGCCCCGGCCGGCATGCATCAGCCCCGGCCGGCAAGCATCAGCCCCGGCCGGCAAGCATCAGGTCCGACCGGCATGCCTTATTCTGAAGGCAGGCAGTGCTTCACTGATTTTTTTTCATTTTTAACAGAATCCATTCTTTAATTACTGTTACCGTCCTCTTGTGAGCATCTCTCTCTTGTATTGTAAATTATTCTCCTTTCAAGTGGCCACTTAAAATAGCTTTTTAACATTCACTCCACAGTGGTCTGCGGCTGAATGTAGAGGACTTCATTTGGGTCACCCCCCCCCTCCCCCCCCAACCCTCTGTTTTTCTTTCTAATTTTGATGTTTGCTTTTTTGTTCCCCCCATCAATATGGGTGCTGTAGGTTTTTGTCCCTCAAGTGACAGCGAGTTCCTCCCCTTTCCTCTGTTTCACGGTCCACACCAGGAGAGGATTCTGCATATTCCTCCCCTTTCCCCCTGGGAGATATTGTTACTAACCAAATTTAAACACTATGTCATTTGGGATCCCTGCCGAGACGCTGTGTACTCGGGCTCCAAGCAATAACCACCTGAATTGCTTTTAATTGCATAATATAGCAGCATCATCGTACTTCAGATTATGCCTGATTGATACTGGAAGGCAGCTGTAAGCGTGGATGACAGGATTAAGTACCTATTGAACTGACTTTAGCTTCTTTAGAAAACAAAGACAGAATGAAGGATACCTTACCCCCTTTCCTGCTTTCCTTCTGTCCCCATTCTACCGCTTTTCTCGAGGCAGGACACACAAAAAATGCAATGAACAGATATTATCCCTTGGAGCAGAATGGGGTAAAAAAAAACACAGGCAGGAGAGAATTGTGCCCGACTGTAATTAGATATATATGATCCTGGTCATTTTGGCCGGTCATTAGTGCTAATTATTCAAGCAACCTCAAACGTACAGAACAAATAATTAAAATGTTAGGAGCGTAACTGGGATTATTAGCATGGGTGATAATATGTGTGCGAGGCAGCTGAACCAATAAAAAGTGTTTGGGCGAATGCTCTCATTAGGCATGAGTCTGTATGAATGGGGACCCTGGCCTCTATGCCCGGCCCCTAGTGTTTGCTCAGATACTATCACTGTTTACAACAACTACGCTCCTGTTTCCACCAGTAATTAGTACCAAGTATTATGCAAATTTGTTGTGTAGTCAAACTTTAATTATTTTGTGGGCCCTCTAATCCCTTTTTTTCCCCCGTCCTATCAGTCACTCTCTCTTTTTGTTTCCCAGTTTAGCCTGGCTCTTAATAGATTGATTCAGCTGAATCTGCTAAGCCATTGTGCATTAGGGTGAGAGCAGAACAATCGCCTCTGATGTCGCCTGTGATAAAGTGTTTCAAAGCTCAGGTCAGCGCCGCTTCCCCGCTTGAATGGGGATCCGAAAGAAAAACAAACTTTTTGTACCGAGTTAAAGATCCGAGGAGAGCTACAATGCTGTAGCGTCCTGTCGATTTTGAAGCCAGCGTACTGACCCAGAATGCTGATGGAGATTTGAAAGCCAAACTCAAGCTCAGCATTAGTATTAGGACGATGGACTCTGTCCATATTAGTTTTTGTATGCATTTTGAGGGGTATTCTGCCAAATCAGTACATTTGTTAACTAGCTTTAAACTACCCACAAAAAAAGGGTGCGAGAAAATGTGCTTCTCATAAAATTAATAAAATAAAAGCTAGCAATATTTACTTTGCTAGCACAGATGTAGTTTTTGTTGTTAATATCATTTTGCAGTGATGCGGGAAATTACATCATTTGATATCCGCATTTTTTCTGCGGGTCCCTTGAACAGTGGTGAGCCAATGTTACAATGTTGATCTTATCTTATCTTTTTTTTTTTTTAAATCCTGCCATCAGTAAGAGTGTTTGCTGGTGGGTCACATGTGGGATCCTGTTCTTCCTGCCCTGACAGAGGCCTACCCCGCCGTTCGGCATGGGCACCGCTACCGTCGCCGCTGCCACCAGGCCTTGGCGACCGACGCTGGCAGCACACGTTGCGCTACGTGCCGCGCCGAGCTGTGCTTTACGTCCCGGGGAACGACGAGAGGAAGCTGCGCAAACTGGCCTCGCTGGACGCCGACTGCGCTGTCCTGGACTGTGAAGATGGGGTCGCGGCCAGCAAAAAGGTACAGCCCCCTTAGGTGCCCCGCAACTCGCCCGACAGAATTATGACCCACCTGTCTCCACGCTTCTTACAGTTAGCTCCACAAAACTAAACCTGTGTAACCCTACCATTAAATCATTTTAGCCCCACGTAATTTTACCTTTCAGTGCACTCCACCCGCAACTCAGGGCTAAGTTTGCTTTTCATTCCTATTCATTCCTTTTTTTCCTTCCCTCTCCTGAATAAACAGGTGTGAGTCCTTAATCTCTCAATAGAAAACTACCTAAGTGAGATAATTAAAACAACTTTATTTTTTTCCTGCCATTATGCTGCAAGAAAGGAAAGAATGGCCCCTTTTCCACATTGACTTGAAACAAGGTGACCACATCACACTGAGCAAACAGCAGGACGCGGGCAGATGCAGCAGGTTAAAAGTGTTCCCGGCCCCCCCACATCGCATTGCCATAGAGGCCGGCTGGCTCCCTGTGAAATGCTGATTGGAGAGAGGACTACAGGGGAGGACTTGGCTAGAAAGTCATCTAACGGAAGCTTGATAATAAGGATTGGCCAGGTTGCTCCAGGCAATTCCTGGCGAATTAAAAGCCGGGTTTGAAAGACAACTTAAGCCCTCAGGTATGGAGAGGTGATTGAACACAAAATGATAACATATCCTCCATTTCTCTATTATTTATAAACATCACATCCTTAAAAAAAATCCTCCAAATAAACTTCCAGATTTTTATTCAAATTGTTTTGCCATTATTTAAAAATATATATTTCAATGTTAGCAAATTAATAAAGAATTGAAGATAACCTTCCTGTGATCCCTGTAGTATTAATGTATCCCATTTTATATGCTGGTAATACCATTTTTATGTTTTCTTTTTTATATCAATCATTGCAGCAGCTAGGTTCTGCCTATATAGGATTATCTTGCTGGCGAATATTAAGTGTTGGTGATCTGAAGGAGGAGAAAATGACATTAGAAATGGGACTTCATTTGCTCAATAGGCAGAGCAACCTCTCTGTGCATTGCCCGTGTTCCTGTCCGTGCTGATAGAATTAGCTTTGCGATAAAAATGCTAATTGCTATCCCTGGAAAATAACATTGTCATCCAATAAGCGTTGCTATTTTTTTTTAATGCTCGGAAATAATCTTTTTAGCTTTCCATTACATAAAAAAATTATATCGGCCTCAAAGAATAATAATTTTATGAAGCATCATAGTTAATCAAAGAACCGTAAATGAACGAGTATATGGAGAACACTTTAGAGGTGTACTTTTAAATGTGAACTTGCGGAGGGAATTTGTCGGTTATATGCTAGAGTTAAATGTTTGTCAGTGCTTGATTTCATGCGCTGCTTGTTGGATGGTTTTCTATGATTTGGTTGCAAAATTGCGGCAGAGATGTTACACACATGGCACATGCAATAAGTTAACCGGAACCTTCCGGTCAGTTTTGATTAAAAGCGGCCAATAGTCTGGCAGTCTGTTGTATTCCCCAAGTTGCAAGGCTCTCAGACGTATGTGCTCTGAATGGTTGGAAATGACAAATATGTGTGCAGTGGGTGTGTAACATAGTTTTATATTATAGGTATTAAAAACATAGTGTAGCGTATCGTATCTTGCTAATGTGAAGCGGATCAAGGTCTCCACAGTGTTTCCCAGGTTGCAGTGTCTTGGCCTCGCTTCCTTTGTATCCCCTGCTCCCTCCCACCGTGTGCACGTACATCCTTCACATCCCTACGCTGCACCTTGCTATGACTCCTGCAACATACCCAGT
>JAODUD010000001.1:42456986-42471887 GCA_026784285.1 Stomatorhinus walkeri | reverse complement strand
GTTGCCCCCCCCCCCCCCCCAAAAAAAAAAATCCCCTCCCAAACACAGACATCTGTTTTGAATCTCCAGGCGTGTGCTGTTGTGACACTGATAGGCGCAGGAGTGAGGACTGACTTTGATTTTTTTTTTTTTTTTTTTTTTTACCCTTCCATATCCCCATCTCCTGCCTTGCTTTCCTTCCTGTCCTCTTGTTTCAATGCCTTTGTTTGTAAGTCACCCTGTGTTGCGAGTAAGTAAACTAGATAAGCTGATGAAACACTCTGTGATGGCACTGAATCCTCTTTGTGGCTCACGCACATGCCAGGAAAGATTTATACCTGATTCCTAGAAAGCAGCTTCAGCCTCGTCACAGCAACTCTTAAATTAAACAAATTAATTCCCTCCAAAGTAAGTGTGGCATGATGCCATATTTCTTTTCCTGTTGTGCAATTTTAATGCCTTAAGATAACAGAATCTTTTATTTAAAATCTTTTGTATCAAGCTGTGTTTGTCAACACTAAAATTGTTTCTAAATTTATCTATTTCATGTACAGTGTTTCCCTTTCGCTTTAAAATTGTTCCATATGACGGCCATATACCAAAATGCAATTTTCTCGAAACATTTTCTCTTGTGTTCACTGTCCTACATGCTTGTTGTCAATTGAACGTTCAAATGGTTTGTGTATTGCATAATTTCTTTTCAGAACCAATGCAGTACATAAATTGCTTGTAAAGCTGAGAAAAAAATAAAACATTAATTTGCTTCTGAAAATGTTCACTGAATTGTTCATTTTAAGAATATTTTATGGTTTCTTCATCCTGATGATGACTATTCTGTCAAAAACCCTTAACCCATTCTTTCAGTCCAAAAATGTGGTCTACATCTGTGTGTTTTTGTACTGATGTTGACGCATTTATGTTGGATGTGCTTTTCAATATCAGCCTGTAAGTAATGATCTTCTTTCAGCTGGAAAAATGAATGAGCTGTATTTAGTGCCATCTGGATACCCTGAGAGAACCTGAATTGTCTACTGGGACCAGAGAAGCGCATTGTAAAAACTGTTAAACGTTTTTACAGCTAAACGTTTGTGCTTCAATTTGTGTAGTTATCAACATGGTTCATTTCTGACGTGCAGGAAGAGGCACGCGAGACCATCCGAAGGATGCTTCCGGAGCTGAACTTGGGCCGCGCTGAAAAGTGCGTCCGGGTCAACTCTGTGTCCAGCGGCCTGGCCGACCTCGACCTGTCAGTCATCCTCCAAGCGGAGCTCCTGCCTCCGGCTCTGATGCTGCCCAAGGTGGAGGGTACTGCGGAAGTGCATTGGGTGAGTGGCCTCCTCGACATACAACATCTGTGTTGTTGTTCTCCAGAATTTCGGAGTTTTGATCGTGCGACTTCTCCAGACAGTCAGTCGCTCTTTTGAGGAAGGTGAGTGATTGTGGTTGTGAAGGTGGCCAGACCTTGGGTGCGACTAGTACTGTAACATGGGCAGCCAGCAATGGTACAGCGATGCGAAAACAAGCACCGTGAAGGGGCTTTGGGAGCAAGGGTGGGAACTAGAGGCAGAAAAGCCCAAAGAGGAACTGAAAATCAATGGAGGGCTGCATTTTTTAATCTGTCATATGTATGAGTATGGCAAGTATTGGCAGATGAGAAGCACTCTTTTGGCGAAACCATTCATGTTACAGACGCACCGATTTTAAAAAATCCACAGCCCACAGAATATAATGAAGTCAAATGCTGGTGATGCAGAAAGTTTCCGCAGAGGGCTCTGGGGTGAGGTAGGAAATTCTAAACTCGGCCAAACAAGTAGAGTGAGAAACACTAAAAATATCCATGACATTCTAAGCCCCCCCAACCACATACGCGGGATAAAGAACACAGTGGTTCTCGTATATAAACTCATGAAGTAAGAGGAAACCGCAAGTCCCTTCAAAGGAGAAATAACAAACTTTTCCTTTTCTCTGTAAAATCGGAATTGATCCTTGTAGCTGGGTAGAGGGGGTAGACTCCGTTTTTCTTGGCATGCGCTCAAGGAACAGATGACATTTTGAAATCTGACTTGGAGGTCGGAGATGTCTAGAAATGAGAACAATTCCTAACTCTACCCACGGTGGTACTCCAGGAAAGCCAGCACTTAAAAAAAACCTTGACATGTGCTTGGCAGCGATTGGAAAACAACGGGAAACATAGACATCATAAAACCCATTATTGAAGCGCATGGAATTTTTATTTCACTTGGGGAGGGGGGGAGGGGGGGTAATTGTGATATTTAATGGGAAGGTTTTAAGACATAAATACATGCTGCAGCGTTGTGGAGGGCTTATGTCTTAATCCGCGCCCGAGGGCTTTGGTGATTTCACCTCGGAAATGGGACTCTGCTGACACGACGTACTCTCTGGGCTGTTGACCGGATGCCACAGTGTCTGTTCCACTAAGACAGGCAGAGACATCGGCGACAGGCTTCACTTCAAGGCAAATTATTCCCGCGGCTTCTTATAAAAGTTTGCTGCACGGATGTCAGTTACTCACAGGTCAGGAGACGATGACATCATGAAACAGCTTGCTTCCTGATCGCCTCCATATGGGTCACTCTTGTGTGTATTTGTCGTTGCGGACACACACACCCCCTGCCTCACCCCCCGCCCTTCCCGCCCCCCAACTCACCCTGCCCGATTCACAGTGAGTTGTACAGGCTACAGCATTCAGCACAAAATCTGGCCGTTCCCTGTAGCTCCACAGTCATTATGAAAGAGCCTGCAAACAAATCCCAGGCCCTTTACTAGGTACGGGGGCTGGCCGGGGGGGTCAGTCTGGCTCTTACGGCAACTTCAGGCAAGGAGCAGGAAGTTTTTAACTAGTCTTTTTAATTAGTGCCAATATATTTCCGGGCCACAGCTCTTTTTTCCTTTTTTAATTGTTGACAGGTGTTTTAAAATATTCCCAAGCAGTTTTGGAAATGTTTTTGTATTTTTCTCTTCTGTAGAAAAGTTATTTTTTACACAGCCAGCAAATTGAGAGATCAATTAATCCGTGAAAACGAGCCAGCGGAGTCAGTGTTTGTCTCTGTGATCGTTTAATTGTGTTTACTTGCTTGACGTACCCTGAATACAAAAATAGGTTGTGTGCGTTTGGAATGTACTTCGCATTTTTCGCATTTCAGCTGGCTGGTTTTTATTTACCGCGTTTATGAATGAGTGCGATGAGGCAAGCAGTGTCAAGCTCACCAAAATCAGCGTGTGTATCCTCACACCGCAAATCAGTCCACACCTCAAACCCACGCTGACAGTGTCAGAACGGGTTGTAATCTGCAGCAAGTCTGTACATTCTCACTTTTCGCACAGATACATTGGTGTGCAGTTGCAATTAAATGTGCAGGACATTTACATTTATATATTTGGCAGGTGCTTTTGTCCAGAGTGACATACAAATGAAGTGAAAAGCACATTATTTAGTAATAGGTCAACAAAAAAAATTTGAAAAAGTTAGAAAACTAAATAAAGCAATAAATAAGAAAAAAATGTAATTTGGTTATAGATTCCCTGTAGATTCATGATTTGGGAGTTTATTTGTCATATGCGCAGAAAAAGTTTCCACTATGCGATGAAACTCTTACTCTGTATATCCTTCCGGTAAACAGAAAAACACAGATCGCAGGTACAAATTAAGGTGCGTACAGTAAATACTAATACAGTTATAACAATAAACATATATGCATTGTAGCATGTAGTGCAATGTAAACAATGCATAACTTAATTAGTGCAATGTAAGCGTAAGGCATAGTAAGCGTAGCATAATGTGTTCAAAATAATGATATTATTATACTATTATTATATATTATTTGGGTGATTAGTCTTTATAAAAGTTTTCAATGTTATTGCTTGTCCTTGCATGTTGTCAATATACTTTCATGTTGGTATTGCACCGATTCCCATCGACATGTTAACACGTGTGCATGTGCGAGAGAGGATAACACGCTTTCTTCATGCTTCACACATGGTGGAGCACTAGCCATCGGCAGGGCAGAGAAGACTGGGAACAGCATGGAAGTCATGCTACAGTGACCTAACAGAGGCAGCTGCTTGGGGGGGGGGGGGGGGCAGGAGATACGAAACTACAGGCTCAACACACCAGCTGCTGTCCTTGACAGCCCCCATCCACAAGCTTCTCATTTATACTTTTTCATTTATTTTTGTTTTCGTATAGTTTTTCTCTTTTTTTTGGGGGGGGGGGTTCTTTTATGGAGTGAACTGTTCGAAGTGCATGGATCTGTTTTCATGATATTTCTTATATTTTTCGGCCCTACTACTTTATAAGAGCTACCCTTCGTTTTTCGGTCGGGTGTCGCTCCAGGAGCGAGAGATGCTAATGGCTTCCTTACATCTTTGGATGATATGGGCCAATCCGTCCAGTCGTGTCAGTCATCACACTTCAATAGATTATATTAGTCAAAGAATCACCATGGTGACTAAAGTATTTTGCTAGAATCCTGCCAGTAAATCATAATTAAGTACAGTGCACCTGCCACGTGTCTCATCAGTACTTTATTCATTTTCTTTCACTGTTTAGTACCTGTAACACCTGGTTTATTGGACGTTAACCCTGATCCCTTGTGCCTTACCTGCTTCACCATCTCTTATCCGATTCTTTCACTCATAAACCGCAATAAACAGTACAAAAATAAACCCTGGTGCAGTTTCTTAGATTTGCTTTTTCTGAACACTTGAAATTTTATACCCTTTCCAGCCGTTAATATTTAAGGCACTTAATTCTTTGTATCGCAATGGCACTGGAGTTACGATTCGTCTTGTTTTGTTTTCCCGTTGCCTTTTGGGTGTGTGACACGAAGTGCTTGCTGGTTAATCAGCCGCCGTGTTTACCGCAGCCCCTCAGACAGTCGCGGGCCCGTCCTCGGCGAGGCGCGGTTTCAATACGTCGCTCATTATTCCCTCACTTGTACGCTGCGCTGTAAATCCTTCTCCTGTTTATTTTCTTGCCTTTTTTTATTTATATTAGGAGGGGAAGCTCAAGACTGATTTGTTGCTAAAAGATGGGCTTACTTGTTTCCTTTTGTGTGAGAACCTCTTGCTTGGCTATTGTCCTCTAGCTCTGTGCTTGTTTGACTGACAAGGCTTATTGGACTATAACAAGCGTAACTCCCTTCTTTGTCCGAGGACAATTCTTCCACAGATTCCGAGCAGTGTGCATTCTTGCCAGTGCACTGTTTGGTGTGCACTGAAACTGAAAGAATCACTTAGGCCTGGTCCCCTGGTCCCCTCCTTGGTTTCTTTATCCCTTCTGTGAAATGAACACTTCAGCAGGCCGGAAACATTTAATCTTACCCCCCTCCCCTCCCTTACCCACCACCCCNNNAGCCCCCTTATGAAGGAAATTAATTGAAACTCGCCTACTTTCCGCCTTTCCAGTTCTCCCCTCACTCACATTTTTCGACGGGTTTAGCGAAAAATGTTCTGTTCCGGGGTCTGCTCTTCAACGCCGAAAATGGTGAATCTGACCTTAAATTGGGGGGGGGGGGTTTACTTAATGCTGGATAAGTGTGGAAGGGGCCTGAGCACACGGCTAATTGACAGCTAGAATGACTGTGGCTCTTGAAAACAGAACACCATCTAATAATGCCACAATAAAAACCCTGAAAGTGATGCTCCTTGAACAGCATCAAGGCTGTCTTTGCGCAAAAAAACCTGAACACTTGACTGGCTCTTCAGTCACATGAAGAGTTACGTGAAGAGTTACGTGAAGAGTTACGTGAAGAGTTACATGAAAAGTTATCCGTGTAATACGACCTGTGAGGGTGTACCTGTAATTTATCACTCAAAGATACCCTAATAGCCCCTCCATCGTAGCGCTGTTAAGGGCTTGTATATAATTTCACCTTGTGACACTTTATTTTGGCCAGAGACTGCCGCATTGAGCAGTAGCAATTCAGACAGTGCATGGGGGGAAAAAAACAGTTCTTTTTATTGTTTTTTTTTTTTTTTTTTTTGGTCTTAAAAATAATTCCCAAAAATATCAGGAAATTGAGCTGCCGCCAAACAAGTGTCCCTGTTTGGGAACACAATTTTCTTTCTGTGAGGGACAATATTATGCTAAGCCCTCAGAGTTAGTTTTTATGTTGCCATAGCAGCATTACTCCTGCGGGGGTTGTGACCTCTGATTACAGTACAAAGCTCATTGGGTCTTGAAAACCCCTTTGAAGATGAAAGTCTTTGATGGTTTATATTTATGCAAATCTCTCAGATATGATTTATCCAACTGAGATTGAATGGGGAGATGATTAAAATTCCCCTTAAAAATCATTCAATGAAGGAATATGTGAGTTAAAAACAAATGTGCGGTTGCAATTTTTTTGCCATTATTTTGCAAAGTGAAAAGGAAAAATTTTCACTTACCTGAGGATATTTTCATCCCATTTCCATCCGTGCAGAAATGGATGGAAGAGAGAGACAGCAAAAGGAATAGCAGATTTCCACTTTAGGGATTTCTGTTCTTCCTTTTTTTTAAACTTGCTTTGAAAGGAACAGTCTAACTGAGGGAGCTTTTGTGTCTTTCCAGATGATAGATTTTGGAATTTGGGCTACCCTACTGGCAGCCCAGAGCTCGCTGTGAACTGGTCTGTTGGAAAAAATTGGAACGCTTTGGTCTTCAAAGAACTCCGCTTCATTTTGATGCCTTTTTAAATGAAACCTAAAACATTATTGTGAATCATTAAGAGTCCTATCAAACTCAGGTTGTCACCCAAGTCACTCTGTTTAGGGGATTTGGGACTGGATAAGAACTAGTTAACTAAAAATAAGACAAACCGGGAGATTTCACTTTTGTAGACGCATTCCTCTTTTGGTACAAACTTGAGCATGTGTATTATTTTCTTGAAGGGCTTCTGGGAAAAAGATAATGATGGAAAAAATTGAAGATGCAGTGAAGTAAATGTTTATCGAGAGTTGCCATCTTACGCATTGAGTTACCATCTCACGCATGCCTGTCTTGTAGTTTCCCTATGTACGTATGTTTTGAACCACTTAAGAACATTCTGTGAAAATGTGCCCAAAACTTTTTAAATGTTGTATCCTATCTGTTTGTTTATAAAAGAATGTTACAAGTTGCAGTTTAAGAACTGTCTTTCCTGACATGTGATTTGGATTTTAATTTATTTTTTTATATCTACCTGAAATTTGCTGCAGCATTATGCAACGTGGATATAAATCTTGTCCTCTTGCTTTACCGTTCTCTGAGGGTTTTTTTTTTTTATGATATTGGGATATGAGCAGTTTTCTGTGTGTGTCTGTGTCTTGTTTGTGCGTGTGTGTGTGTGTCTGTGTGCGTGTGTTTGGTTTCAGTTCATGGACAGATTTCAACACCATATGAAAGGGAGAACTCTGACCGAGCCCGTTCGCCTGGTGACATTTGTGGAGAGTGCAGTCGGCCTGCTCAATTTTAAGGTCAGTTAACAGCATCCATTAACCCCAAGCATTCTGTAGACATCTCACCTCTGAACGAGGGGAAATATCTTCCGCAAAAACATGTTATTACCATCAAAGATATTCACGTAGCGATAGCTTCTGAAGAATCTTTTGTTTGTTTATATTTCCTGTTTTCGAGACAGCGTGAATAAGGCATACCAGGCCAGCATGCTCCTTTATCTAACTTTCTATAACTTACTGAATCAGTTTTACATGAAGTAATTGGCAGTCTTAGAAAGGGAATCACCATCTTACTCTACCATATGTAAAGAAACTTGATCATTCAGAAGGCTTTTTTTCTTCCCCTCTGTGACCTTCACAAAAGCAGGGGAAAGGGCACCTTTGGGGTCTTTGTGAGGAAACATGCAGTCCTCTCTCTTTTGATTTTTTTATTTTTTTCTTTCTCGCTTTGTTTGGTTGTTCCTGGGTGCTTCTGCTTACGCTTTAGCTAGGCTGAATCCCAGGGCCTTGACAGCGAAATATCGCTGTGTCACAGCGAGAAGTGAAATTAATTTGGAACCCAACAAAAGCATCAGACAAATTCCAACTGCTCCATTGCTGACACAATTGCGTATCAGATTCCAGCCCCCCCCCCCCAAGAGGCTAGTTTTGCAGTAGTCAGTGTAATGGACATACTTCAGCAGGTTCACTTGATTTCGACTGGAGGGAAGGGGAAAAATTCAGCAGCGAAGGATATGACAGAGATATCAGTTGGCTTTAGTTGACAGCTGGCCGTTTTTTCTTTACCACGAAGTGGAGTCTCTGCTGGTCCGATTTAATCTTAAATCCGTATTCTTCGGGAGTTGAGCTGAGGCGCGTCGGAGAGGGGGCCGCAAGTGTGGGAATAGTGTCGGTAACACGAGACGCTTGATTCGGGAGAGTTGTCAGGACGCCAGCATACAAGCTTCCTCTGGCTGCACACCCATCCACTCCTTTGTTTTTTCCTCCACTCTTTCTCACAGGCTGTTTGCGAGGAATTCCTCCGCCTCGGCCCCGAGGTCGGCCTGCACCACGACGCTGTGGTCTTCGGTTCCGATGACTTCTGTGCCAGCATAGGTTATTGATCCCTCTGTTGAAGTATTGTTATGGGTTTTGATATATTTATGATTTATTTAAAAATAAATGTATATATGCACATGTAAGCCCATACAATGCAAATTATATAATAGTGGTATATATTTATACAATATATTAGATATAGCTATATATTTTTTCTAATATATATAATAAGATTGCAATACATGTATAATCTTCATTCAATTCAAAATGTAAATATTGCTTCTCCAACTGTGTTTATGCTTAGAAAAATAATGTCTTTCATTACCTTTACTACCTGGTTACCGTCAATATAGCTACACCTAAAAAATATTTAACTCTTACTTGTAAATCTGTTATTTTTATTTATGAGTGTTGCATCACCGTGAATCACGCCATAGAATTTGTAGCATGGGTGCTGTTGCGCATCGGATGCTGATTTTGCTTATGCATTTTGATCATTTTTGTTGGTGTACGTCCTTATGTATTGTAGGTGCTACGAGGTCGAAGAATGCTCTAGAGCTCCTGTACGCACGGCAGAAAGTCGTGGTGACGACAAAAGCGTTTGGCTTGCAGGCTATTGACCTTGTTTACATTGACTACCAAGACGAGGACGGCCTCCGCGCGCAGGCGAGAGAGGGCGCGCTCATGGGTTTCACCGGTATGTCTTTCTGCCCCGTCCTGCCCAACGCTGCGATCTTCCTATTACACCTCGTCCACTCCCTGCTACCCATCACGCATGCTCAAAACTCACTGTGACAGCTTCACGCTGCTACCTGTGGTTTCACTACACTGATTGCTTATTAAAACGCTGGTGAATTTATTTATTTTTTTAGCGTTAACCCAGTAACTCACCTTTTTACGGTTTTTTCAGCTGCTACGCTCTTCTCCTTGGCTGTGACATAACAGTTAATTCCAATTTAAAGAAACAGCTTAAATTCCCACGGCATAAATAATGATATACGCCCAGTTCGTGACTTAATAACCGTCGTATTTATAATTTGCATGCACCATATTTTCATTTGATCTTTAATTTGCCAGTTTTGAAGACCCAGTTAAATACATTATTATTGGCCGTTTTGACACAGCTCATCATGTGTAGAGGAAATTAATTTAAAACATGGGTTTAATGAGACGAGGCCTGCTGTACAGACATGGAGGCATCGTCCCTGCGATAGCTGGTATACGGTTGTAGCCAGGCAACGCGAGTGGAGCCCCAGTGAGTGAGGAACGAGTGACGAGAAGCCAGAAATCCTGTTCTGTGGAGATCTGTTAATGAATACCTAATTGCTGTTTACAGAATACATAACATTACCCCTCTTCATTTCTCATAGGCTCCGACATTACTCTCTGAATTTAATCCTACTTGTTTTTGAAATAATCATGGTTCATTATAAGTATTCCAGATAATACAAGTCAGATGAGTTATTGTTGTTAACTCCAAGCATCATAATATACCTTAATAACGTTCAGTATTCTACTAGGAACTTAATATCTGCGGAAGATATTTGTTTTTACTTTATCTGCTGTGCCCTTTTGAAACCTTTTGTATTTATTTAATATATTTTGTGACCTTTTCAAAACCTTTAGTATATTCATTGTATTATGCTATAAAGCATTTTTCTAATGTTCACTGAATTTGAAAATGAAACTGGATTTTAGGGAGCAAACCGAGATATTTTATATCAGCTCGATACTTGCTTATCAGGCTCAGCGTGTGTGATTGTTCAGCAGTAGGCCATTCGTGTCAGGCGGAGCTCATTTTAATTACATTTTTTTTTTCCACGCCGTACTATAAATGGTGGAAACGATTCTTAACCATTGCGGTGTCAGCTCTGAATTTGGCGGAAGCTGATTCGCCCGCAGGCTTTGTCTTTATCTATTTATTTATTTATTTTGCTATGGATGCTCGTCTGTGACACTAAAGTTCCGGCCACAAGCAATGTTCTGTTGTCTTGTTGCAGTATAAGAAGTGTCTGTGTCTGGGAACAGGGGAGAAATCACAGCACTGTCAGTCTAGTGCTGCAGGAGAAACTGGTCACATGTTTGCTCTGTCCTTCAGCAGTTAAAGGTAACTTTTTTTTTTCTCCCAGGAACAAGTCTTACCCCACAGCGATGACAATAGAGTCACTGCACTGCTACTTCATTTAATATGTGGGGACGCATCAGCAGATCATACACCAGCAAGACAGGTTTAAAAATGCTTTTACGAACATAGCGCCGAAAACATTATTCTTAATACCAAACCTATCTCTTGGTTTCAGTAAAAGTGCATCAGCACTCAACACACAATCGCAGCAAAAAATGAAGTCTGTGATATTTAATCTTTTTTGTTGTTGTTGTACTTAAATGTTAAAGTTTTACCCTCATAAATAGCATCTATCCTGACACGGTACTCATTTATAATTCTAATTAAGTTGCGCACAAAATATGCAAAAGGATTTGGATTAAGAGATTAATGCCACCACCATGTTGTATAATCTTAGTGATTTTCATTGTCCAGAATCTGCTAGAGCAGTAATACCCTCTGGTTTAAAAGACAAATGTGCATTTTTTTTAAATGGGGACGTTCAGCCATTATTGGCATTATTATTGCTTTTGTAGTCTTATTCTCCTTCGCTACGTCATGGTTACAAAGTATCGAGTTTGAATTGAAAAATCTGTCCAATCTGAAAGATTATGGATTTTCTCCATGTAGCGGAATTCTGCAATTATTTTTGCAGCAAGAATTTTGAACCAGTCATTACCTCCGTTAATTTTGTGTCCTGTTAATGTTATGCTTAACTATGAAAACTTAAACCAGAAAATCAACATCCGTAATAATTACAGACGAGCCGCCGCCATGTATTTTGGTTCCAAGAGCTCTATGTGTAATTTGACAGTCCGCACTTAACTAAATGGAAGACGCTCCAATGAGACACCCCGCACCAGATGGCAGGCTGTGATTGGCTGGGAGAATGGAAGCAGACTGAATGATGCAGTCTGGAAAGCCAATGACAGCTCAGTAGGTAGGACTGAAGAACCAAGCCCGCCAGCTCCGTCACTCTCCGAGCCCAGCTTGGACAGCTCCAGCACAGGTGGTAGCAATGGAAAGAGGGTACATTTTGCTGGGAGGAAACAAGCCCCCCCCACCTTTGTGGCTGTTGTGGAATGGCTGTGACAGACAGGACTGGGGGCCTCCTCTTTAGGCTGTTGACCCAATAGGCTTTATCCGGAGGGGGAACATAGGAAATCTCACAGTGGGCTTTTGGGAATCTATTCTTCCCAGTTCTGTGCCCCAGCCCTGTGGCCAGCCGTTCTATCAGGCAATAAACCTTACTTATGCCACATTGCACCTCAAGCTGTTGTTTTCAAACAATCATTTATTTCATTCCTTCCTCAACATAATATATTAAATATTGCTCATTTTATTTCTAATCTAATTAATCATTTTTCCAGATTCAGTTTTGTGATATTATTTTAGCGTCAATTTTTTAAGTGTTACGTTTACAGTAGTCCATACCTTTTAAGGTATGTTGTATTAAACCTTTTTAGCTGCACATTTTTAAAATATATTTAATCGATTATAATCAAACCAGGAGATGATGAAAATAAAGAAATAAAATCGGCAGAGGAATTGTAGAGATTAACTTGTTGTAGATGGAGCCCATCCTTGTCTCCCGTGTCTTGTTCTGATCTTATAGCTACACGGATTTCTTCTTCTGAGACACCATAAGCCTGCAAGCTCCAGCGTGTACTTTCTGAACAGTTTGTAACCTTCAGATTCTGCTAAACATAATTCTGATAATCTGATTAATTCTGATATTACTTTAAGCTCCTTTTCCCAGAAGTAAGCACAAGAGTTACATCGACAGTCGACCTAGATGTGACAGAATTTTTTGGGACAAGTCAGTGAAGTATATTCAATAATAATAAGCAGCATGAAGCTATGGTCAGCAGTTATCGGTATAAGATATGATCATAAAATCTAATGGTAAATGTAAATGCATTGTTGCATCGTTAATGACATGCTGCGCAGTACAGTAACATAATAGGACTGCACACCATATTTGAAACGTTAAGGAAAGACACAGCTAGCAACTTTGTACAAATTGAATGAATAACTGCATTTCCAGAGGAAATAAAGTTAAAACTGAACAGCGATACAAGCAGAGAGCATCTGTGATTTATGTTGTTGATGAAATGTTTTATGTTCTATGGAAAACACCTAATGTTTAAAACAACCTTACTTATTAATTAAAACGTGGAATTTTGCGTGGAACATAAAGCCACCTAAGATAAAATGTTTTATCAAAATATTATCCATTTTTAGCGAATAATGTGACTATTTCCAGCACATAGTACTTTGGGTAAAAATGTATATTGCCATAAAAAAAGATAATTAAAACTTAATATGTATTAGCATAATAACTTTTTGCTTAATTTAGACGTGTCAAAAATAGTTTTTGATTGCTATACATAGGCACAATTCTTTTTTGCTCATTTTTATTTCTTAGTTTAATCTGAATTTAATGTATCTGTCATTTTGGGTTGACTTTTTTTTATGAAAGGCACTGTCATTTGTTTTGTGATCAGTTGCATAGTAAAACATACATAATCCTTTTCCCCCTGGATTCTACCTGGTTGCGAGAAAGACAAATTTAAAGCTCATGTTTCCTCTCTCTTAAGAGAGAAGCATTTGGAACCACCTTACATTTCCCAGTGGAACATAGAGTAGATTTGGGTGCCGCACGTGTCCTGAACAGGCCAGGATTTCACAGGCATAGATTATGACAGTTTGTAAAGCTCGACTTTCGGCTCTTCATTAATACATGCAGTTCAGCTGTTTAATATTTGCCGCGTTTTACCGTGACATTGGTGTCTGTGGTACAGGCATGGGGCAGACCTGGGGGGGGGGGGGTTCACACTTGACAAGTATAATGAAAAGCAGACTTTGGAGGCAATGAAGACAGTGCAGATTGAAGTGTAACTGAGCGTATAGTGCAGTTTCATAGTTTATAGATAAAATCTGGGATGAAATCCATGATTCATGGTGTCCGTCATCACAGCTGATTCATCCAGACTCTCAAAGAGCGAGCACCTCTGAAACGCGCTGGGGGAGAGGTGACCAGCCACTGGGGCAGGCAGTACATGACACACCGTCATATTTAACACTGGAAAAGACAGTCTAACAAATGTCTGAATAACACATGACCCTGTGTGCAATAGAGGGGAAGGCAGCGGCATTCAAAGTGGGATTTTGGCCTGAACACCTACCATTTAGGTGCAGTCTGTACAAGGAAATAGACAGGTGTGTGTAGCATAACTAACTACTGCAAAAGCAGGCATTACATTAGACTTATTACTTGTGGTCCATACTGTGGATTAATCACTATATTCTTTTCTTTTTTTTGGAGAGATGGTGATTTTGGTGATATTGAAGTAACACATCTGACAACTTTCATCTTTATGTTGTTCTTTTTTCTTAAGGTAAACAAGTCATCCATCCCAACCAGGTCCAGATTGTTCAAGAAGAATTTTCCCCAAGTGCTGAACGAGTCAAGTGGGCTGAAGACCTAATAGCTGCTTTTGAAGAGCACCAGAAATTAGGCAAGGTATCTCACACTTTCACGTTCATCCACGAGATCATCACTGTCATTTTAATGCCAGGTTTTCACGCATAACCAAAAATGTAATATTCTCTTGCAAATAAACAGCAGCCCTAAGCTTTAAGGTTTTTTTTTTTGGTAAGATGGGAAAAGAAAATTAAGTGTCCAATATTATTGTTCCTAATTTAGTGCATCATTGCATCTTGTGTTTTCCGCTCTGTGGGCCGTTGCTATTTAGATGGTACGGTGGTAATACACAATCTGTTTATACCTTTCTGCCAGTAATTTTTACACTAACAATAGCCTGAAGGAGAGACAGTAGCCGCCACTCGCTTGTTTCATTAACGGAGAGGTTGAAGTGACGCCATCCTTCTTTGTTTTGCTTTTTTTTCCCCCATCGTGTTTCTTTTGAATTCTAACATTTGTATCATTCACACTTCGAGTAAGTTATTCGTATGCCATGACAAATAGACACTGAGATGTTCTGGATCAGGACTCGTAAGCATTTCCTTTTAATTCTCAAGCTAATTTCCCCGATTTTTACCGCAGATGGTACGGAAGCTCCGCTGGGGGCTTCAAAAGCATTATGGGCTTTGGCTCATTGATCAAAATTATTTGGCTCAGTGAAGTATTTTATTCATCAGCTGACGAAAAGTTTCTCATTAAAATCATGAACTTCCCATTTTTCACTCACGAATCAGAATATTATTTTGGCATATCTGTTTTCTGTTTAACCTCACCGAAAGGACCTTTGTTTCCTGACATATTTGTATTGCTGCAAATTTGCTAATTCACGCAAAATCTCAAAATCTCTCTCCCC
>JAODUD010000001.1:42434532-42456886 GCA_026784285.1 Stomatorhinus walkeri | reverse complement strand
AAAATGGGTAATTGCATCTCACACTTGATAATATATGTTTAAAAAAAGAAAAGAAAAAAAATATATATATATATATATTCAATACAGCAGTTGATGAATTTAGAAATTAAGTTATGTGTATAATACATGCATATGTTTTTCCTCTGTAAAATGGGAATCCTATTCACTGTATTTAAACGCTCTGTCTCATGTTCCATGCCTTATTCTCCAGGGTGCCTTCACTTTCCAGGGTAGCATGATCGACATGCCCTTACTGAAGCAGGCGCAGAACGTCGTCACGTTGGCTACAGCTGTCCTAAATAAATGACCGGGGCGGCATGAATCACTACTTTTAAGCAGTGTATGTTTTCCAAAAAAAAAACTCTGTGTAGATAAAAAAAAAAAAATACATACATTTTGTCTGATGAAAATAATAGCCTCTTAGCTTGTGTTGTATCAATGAGTGACAGAAGAGAGGAGTATACATTTGGAGGTTTAGTTGTCCATACCCCCCCCCCCCCATGACACCCCCTGTATTAGGAAACCAATCAGCCTGGCTTCTTCGTTTCATACAGCCACTGGGCTGGTGTAGCGGAGCGGAGTGGGGTATTGCCAGGGCTGCTGGGAAGAGGACCGTGGTAGTATTGGGGGTGTATGGGTCGATAACGCAAGCAGCGTGGATGCCTCTGCCTCCTGCCCTCCCCAAAATTTGAGGGGTGGCGCGGCTGTGGGATCGGTCTCCCATGGCCAAGGCCCGGGCCGCTCGGCAAAAGGGTAAACAAACAGAACAGGCCGCACTTGTTCCGCCATTCAGCCACGCTCTGCCGCCAGAAGGCCCAGGGCTTCAGCGAGCGGCAACAGGTCAAAGTTCCGCCTGCCAAAGAGCCTCAATGAATTTTCCAAAACCAACAATCTGAGATTTTGTTTCGGCCCCTTACTAAATCATGGGCCTTTGTGTTCGGACTGTGAGCCAGTGTTCTTGATGAAGAGGGAAATGAATTCTTTTAAACTGGGCACACTCACCCTGGGCGGACCTGCCCAGTAGCCAGGCTGCTTCAGGCGCGCACACACACACACACACACACTGCAGGATAAGCGGCTGGAGCTGCACTCTCTCTCTCAATAAAGCCCACTTCCACACTTGTTGTTTTTCTGTCTCTTTCCTGCTCCGTCAACTGACATCTGATTGTAGGAAAGTCTGTTCTAGAAGATTGACTTCTGATTGGTCTCTAATGTAAAACGAAGCAATTTTTAATATCAGATAATATATGCTTGGGCTGAAAGCCGACCTTCCCTTCCAAGTAAAGAGTTGAATTTCCATCTATGTATTTGCTTATTATGTTCATCTTTATTATTATTAATATTATTATTGTTGTTGTTGGCTTATTAGTGAATTATTCATTACATCTGCCTTCTTAAATCTCACTGTAAACCTTAAGATGACAGGGTGGATGGTGAATTTTTAACAAAAGACTTGGCAGCAGCAATGAGAAGCACTAAATAAGTCAGACTGGATATTTCATGATCAATTTTTGCCTGTGAAATGCGCTGAAGGCTGCTCTGCATCAGGCAAATGTTAGACAGAAAGATCACACCAACTGCTGCGCCCAGCAGCCTAACAATAAGATGGCTTTTTGGCATTGAGCCAGAGAATTGTTTTTCCTCTCAGTCTTTGCCTTTTGCTGTCATTTATTTTAGAATTTGTTACTGGGTCGGCCAGTCCCACTTTCTATCTGCTGCCATGGCTTCCAAAGGGCAAACTGGAAAATGGTCTTTGCGCCAGGTAGCGTTTTCACACGAGAGAGAAAACGCCTTCCAAAGTTGCCACGGAGCCGCCTCTGAATATGTAAGTGCGTTTCTGATCGAGCGTGCAGTACGTTACGCGCAGAAGCCAAATCGGGGGCTCCGCGCACACGCGCACGCCGCATGGCCAGTGACGGCACATAATCCAAGCGTGTCTGTCACAAGGTGCCGGGAAGAGCACAGACCGCTCCCTGTCACCTTGCAGTGTAAATAATGTAGAACAGGTGTTCATTCAGTGGATGAGGCGCAATCTCAATAGTGCACACCACACAGAGGTCAATCTCATCTACAATTTACCTGAAGACGGTATCCTAAGTATATGACCTTACTCTACTGGTTGCCATGCTTTGGGTTGAGCAGTTTGGTCTGGTTTAAAATGTTATTGTAAATATTTGAAGATCAAAACTATTTAGTTTAAAATAATATCCAAATGTATTTACATTGGCGAACTCAGTGATGCATAGATGAATGGTTTGCAGGTATTACAGGTACATGATTCCATCCTTACATTTGGAGGTAATGTGTGATCCGTTACAATGACGGTGACCGAAAATATCACTAAACCTTACAGCAACACAATAGTGAATTTAGTTTGTTTAAATATTCCTGTTTAATAGCTTGATAGGTTGAGTGCGATTGATTACATTTAATTGTAAGGTTACATATATTTCTATGTTGTTACAAACATGACATAATCTTCTCAAACAGCACACTAGATTGGTTTAAATACAATTTAGTTGCAGTCCCAAAGAGGGTGAATTACAATTAACACTATTATAACCTTACAAAAACTTCACGGGATTCAATTAGGTGACGGACACCATTCCCGTAGCCGTTGTGTCTCGAGATAGCTGTAATAAATTATCGGGTACAATTCAGCGGAGAAAATGTGTGCATGCAAAACACCCTCGGAAGAAGATTAAATTGAAATGCTTTGCATAATTTTTTCATTAATCTCAATAGGACCCGTGTGGTAAAGATGGTTTTATTCCCGTAATTTCCCGCCCGGGGGTTTTCTAAATAATGTCTTCATTGTTTTACTAGAGAGCTATTGACAATTTCTGACAACCTCATTCTAGCAAAGTATTTTTCAGTGCAATAAAATCTGTCGCTAGTATTATAAACCAGGGGTAGTAAAATATACGCAGTTAATAACCTAGGCTAATAGGCCTACTGACAGTGTGTAAGGGAACACATTGATAGCCTACCAACTTTAAGAGGACAGAATAGTGTATCTATTATGTACTTATAATAAGATCGAAAGACTTTTCAGCATTTTCAGAAATGGTATGAACACCGTATTTTCATTTTGTTAGAGCCTCTAACGAAGGCATGAAATCGAACTCTAAAGTTCCTTGTGCTGTCTAAGTGTTTTAATGTTGATTCCTTTCTGTTGTTTTTGGTGACCGATTATCAATGAGACCTTCAAATATTGGATGGTGACATAGTATGCCATATGTTAGTCTACATAGGCCATATAATAATAATAATAATAATAATAATAATAATAATAATAATAATAATAACAACAATAATAATTTTCCTTTAAGAAAATCTGGATTTTAAAAAACAACACATTTTTGACAATAATGAAATTTATGAACTGAACTTTATTCAGTTTTTTGTCCAATAAAATAAAAGATTCGTGCCAAAATATTAACAATGAGCAAGAATAGTGTTGCGGTTGTGTTTTTATTTGTCTTCTTTAGCAAATTGATAACTGCAATTACATTTCTGTGTGCCATATTGAACTTTTTCCTTTTAACAAAACGGATTGCCAAGATATGCATGGCATTAGGAAACAAATACACCCAAGTGTTGCTTTTTCGATTTTATATAGTATAATATATATACACACACACACATAAACATGCATACACACAGAGAGAACGTGGTATGAACTTGAAACATTTGATATGGTTAATAAATAAATAACACGATGGAATGTTCTATCAAATAGCAGTGAAATGCAAATATTGATGGGCTAATGATGTTTTTCTTAATTGTCATTAAATATATTTCAAAATAGTTGCGATAGGCCTACGTGTATCTGTACAAGCGTTTTAAATATATGATTAATAACATTGGATTCATGGTCATTTGCCCAAATGCTTGCAATAATACATTTTACAAATAATCTAATCAGTCAAGTATGTTACATACGTTTTAAAAAGGGTTGGAATATATGTTACACTGCGCTTAATCATTGAGTCAATCTACGAATTACAGCGCTATATCCTGAAAAGTTGAAAAGTCTGTCTGGGCGTCATTTCCATGACTAGTGAAGTGATCTTGCGCTGGACTGGTGTGTGTTTTACTGAAAGATAATTCCCCTTCAATGGAGAACGTCTTGTGAAGTTTGCAGAATTGGGACGATGCTTTTCTGTGCCCTTGATAGTTTGAACTGACACTTACTTAAATGGAGACAGATCAAAGGCCGCAGCGTCTCCCCGCGGACCCCACTAAACCCCAGTCCTTTTGTGTGTTGTTGCTAGGAGTCTAGTAAACTAAGGAAGATTGTCAGGGGCATGTTAATCAGACTCGTTACAGTGTGACAAAGTCTCCCCAACTTTTCATTTTTACTATGTTTTCAACCCCCTGCACCTGCGGTTATATTGCTTGTCTGCTCTAAGATCCTTTAATAAACTCCATAACTTTGGGGGCCGAAAAGACGTAACGTTTGTTTACTTAGTAGCGCATTTCTCTGATTTCGACTAATTCCGCCTTTTCAGGATATTTATATGTTATTATTAAAGATTATTGTTTTTCTATGTCTCTTTCATAAACTGACATCTTATAATTATGTGAAAACATAATCGTTTACGGAAATTAAAATCAATCTCCCTGAAACAAGCGCTTCTGTCATTTCTTCTGAAACTTTTCAGTTTTTTGTTCTTTTGCAACATCAACATTGCAAAAGGAATGCATGAAACATTAATGTTGGCATTAGTTATTTAATTTTATACATGTCTATTCAGATTTTTTACACCAAGGCTTATGCATTAGAACGTTTGCTATTATTGGTGATCGGTTATCAACTTCTCTATGAAACGAATGCTTGTGTTTTATGTATTATTACGTCACGTATTTTTTTTTCAAATACAATTTTATCGTCTTTTCTTATTTGCCGGGTTTTGTAATAGGATCGTTATTAAGTTGTTAACCTTTAGGGAAATGCTAGATTTAAGAAAATATCTTATAAAACGAAACCATATGAATAATTTTTTTGTATCCTGTACCGCGAAGATGTTCTTGACAAAAATCGTTAAAAAACACACTTGTCCATGTAGCAAAATTATTTAATGTGATTTATTATGCATACGGTTTTATCATATTCGTCCAACTTTCAGGTATTCTCCACAAATGAAACTTTGCACTTACCACGACGTTTAAACCAAGACCAGAGGTATTTTATCCTTCACGCTTAAAGAGATTGCTGTACAAAATCGCTTGTTCGACGTATTTGTGTATATTTTGTTATTAGATTACCTTTATCTCCAAGTTGCACTAGAATAAAACAGCACACTTGCGTGACTTCTGGGTTTCGAAGATGCGTATGTTACTATAAAGATGATTTATGTGTACAAGCAAACTCTAATTTTACACGATTGCAATGTTAAAGTATAATTTATCATATATGCTTTCCGAAGGACTGTAAAATATAGTTTCACAGGCATATACTAAATTTATGGTGATTTGGGGAAAACGAATCATTGTTCATTATCTTTGTTCTTATAAAAAACAAATTAAAACAATGCCATCTTTTGCAGGCAGCGATAAAATAAATACATTATCGAATAAGAGGGACCTTGCTGGGAGATTTGCCATTTCTGCTCAGCTTCTGCTACCTCTCCTACTGACATTTTAATGATCCCTGAAAGGCGCAGGCGCCTTCAGTTCAAAAGTTTGCCGGCGGATGCCGTCAAAACTGAGAGAAAGGGGTATGCATGCTTTCAAACCCCCCATTTATAGCTGCCTGGTTGTTAGAGATGATTAGGCTACAGCTTTGCACACCGAGGGTAATGCGTGAGCAACATTTCAGACAAAGCACGGCTCTTGCAAACGCTTTACACAGATTCCTTAGACAGGCGTAGTAAAAAACGCTGCCCTACATTGAATGTCAATTGAAGGTGACTATCGCGTTATAAAATATCTTCTATATGTATTTTTACGTCTCCACTTTTTTACACCAGCGGGGCGGCAATATCCATGCGGAAATTTTTAATGAAATGCAGAACTGCGCTTTTAGCAGTGGCGTTTACAGAACTGCAAAATTAACTTGTGAGTCCGGGATCAATCAGTTTCATGCCTTTCAAAAACGTTTCAACGTGACTGGTTGTGTATAGTGTTTCTTCCGTCACGTTAAATGTGAGGTAAAATGAATGGAAGGTGATTTACCTGTAACTACTAATGTAATGTAAAATATGTATGGCTGTTTAAATTATCAGTCAGGCCGGCCTTCATTAAACAGAATAAACAACCTTTTCTGCCACATAAGAGATCTCAGACCTTCTATAAATTATGTTTTTCCCAAACAAAAATGTACTTGCATTTCTTTTAATTATTTTCCCCCCAAGATTTGGTACATTATACAGTGAATGAAGTTTTATATGATAAACTTATTAATATTAATACAGTGGTTGTTGATGTAGCACCTGTTAAGTGCACATATTTAATTTTTTAAATCTTTTTTTCAATTATCATGCTCTATAATATGTTTGGGGGTTTCTCTTCTAGTATACACACAGAAGAAACACATAAAACATAAAATGTGCTATGTGCTAATAATGTATATTAGTAGTTGTTGCACCATTTATATTAAATATAGCAAAAAGATTGTGCTGTCGTTATATATCCCATTGATATCTACCGTGAACGATGACTTTCAGGAATATGCCTTTTAATGTGGAACAGCAGCTTAGGCAGTATTTAAACTTTAATAATTGATACTGGAATGGAAATAGGCTTAAGAACGCTGAATATAAAATACATTGCATTGAACTTTAAACTGAACCTAAAATTATAGACACCACTAATAAATACTGAACTCTTACTAAATATAATTTATAGCCAAGTTTGATTTTGTTGTGCTTTGTTACTGGTCATGAATGAAAACTAAATAGATTTCAATATTGATTTCATTCAAAGGATTGACTTTGGCCGTATGTCTTTGAGCTGTCCTAGTTTATCTAGTGTCAGATTCTCCTCACTGCACTGTGTTTAATGCCTAAAGGTGGCAGGTGTCTGGTGGCATTTTCACTTTTCAATCTATAATTGGCAATAAATGTCTGTGACATCAAATTTTAAACAAAGACTGGTGCTAGTCGTGGTTCAGGACACTGGGCTGATGGTTTCTAGTTCAAATCCCAGTAGGGGCTTTAGTCAGGTGCTTAACCTGAATTGACATAAACATCACCGTTATGAAAATATCCATCTGTATAAATGGGTAAGTAGCTAAACATAGATAAGCATACTGTGGCACATTGACGTTTGATATAAGAGCAATTTGTAAGTGTCTAATTATATAGCTGAGCGACTGGGTAATAAAATATAATAATAAGACTAATTTCTTCACTGTTTGTTTTATGATGAAAAAGGCAAATCTAGACACTGACTAACTGTATATTCTGACAGTTATAATCAGTAATGGAGCCCAACTTGGAGCAGTTATGTTGACACACCTTGCAACAAACTTCTTCTGCAACTTACACGTACTGACAATGGAGTGGTATTTGCTGTGGACTTTACAGACACTTATTAATTTGCAACACCGATTTCATTAGACCTGTGTTCCACATCAACGTCTAGGTTTATTTTATTTATTTTGTCTTTAGGCATGACATACGCTAGTAGCCAAAACCTCGCATTTTTGGCATTACCTTTTAAAAGTTACTGCACAAATAGTGGCAATAATGTTTATAAACACTCAAAGAATGTTGCAAATATAGATTAGACAATGAAATAAGTAACTTGTGCAACAGTTGAATGAAGTTGTGCAATCTCTAAAAATTAGAAGTGTTTTCGCAATTTTGACCACTAGTCTAGACTGCAGTTTAGTCAGTCTTGTTTTTTAGACATTTATACCACTGACATGTATGAGATTTGTATACCAACCTTTTTCCATAAATGTAACCATATGGCCAGTAAGTGAATGCGTTAATATTCTTTGTATACTCAATAGGAAAGCAGTATATGGCCTGGTTGATTTTAATTTTGAGTTGCTGTGAACATGTTGAATATGGTGGCTCTGAACTGCAAAGCTACATCTCTAAGACTAAATTAAAATGAATTAAAAACACAATAACAAAAATGCAATTGACAGGTAACCAGAGCATATTTTAGAGAGCACATCAAGAGCCAGATCAATTTTAGTCAAAATTTAAATGCATAAATACAGAAACTTTTCTGCTCAACAAAAAATGGAAATAATAGATTAAATACTGAAAACTGGTACATGTTGTTGAATGAATGAACTATGTATCAATCATTATTTAGTAATGGGAGATAGAGAGACAGAACTGTGGAATGGCAAGGCTGTAACACTGTTCATATTGACAGCATAATGATTACTGAGATGCAAATTTTGGCTGAATGGGTATTATAGCAAGTGATATTTTTTGCCTTATGCTCATTAGTTCAAATTGTTAAATAATGATTAATAATGTTTACATAACTCATTTTATTCAGGAGAGGTGCCAACTCAGATGTAATGAGTACAGTCAGGGAACTGATATTTAAGCCTTTTGATTACCACTGATACATAGAATAATCCCAGTAAAGTGTTTCATTGTAAATCTACAACCACCCTATTCATTTCTTTGATACAATGTTTCATAATTATCTGGAACATACAGGTTGCTCTATATTGTACAATCAAGTTTCCCAATCTCACTTCAACCACTAACAACTTTAGCATTGGGGAGTGAGATAAAACTGGTTGCTTTTATAATCACTTTAAACTTAATACTTAATCTGCTACAGTGTTTAGACCTTGTATTCTGAATAATTAATTTGTATTTTTAAGAGTATTATTGTTTTGCACATCGGACCATCATTCTTGAAGACCACAAAATCGAAGTTCCTGTCCTTTTAGTTCAGCCAAACCTGCCAGTTCATACTGACCCTCCCCCCAAATACAAATATTCAATTTCTGAACTTCAGATCTGATAGGAATGTCATCTCATGCCACCTGCGTCTTTTCGAGATTGTTTTTACAGCTGTAAATGGTCATTCCAAACAGGTCCTGTAACTGCTTGAGATTCTGGCTTTGAAGATATTAACTCCTAATATCTTTTAATTTTTCAGTATCTAAGCTTATGCAAATCTTACCTATTCCCTAAGAACCTCTTATCAACAAATAAGATATATAGGCCAGCAATGTCCATTAGCAGGATTATTTACACCCTCACGTCTCCTGGCCCACTTTATTTACAGATGTGGACAAAATCTGGCTTAATCGTGGGTGTCCTGTCAGTAATAAAATGAATTCTCTGTTTTCTCTGGCTTTCGCAGTGATCTGCCTGCTCACAAAGTGTGAGCACATTTTGCAGTGCCATATGTTATGTTGCATCAGAATTGAAGATGCGTCCTTTCCAATTTCACAAATCTATTATCTAAGTATGTATGCCCATAGGTACTTGATTACTAGATTACTTTTTACAGGTTAAACACTATGATCTTGGGTAAAACAGCAAGATACTACTTTTATTCTGCTATACTACCTAAAAGTTAATTACCTTAATTTGTTTTGACGTGGCTGTCATCATTTTTGTGATCATATGTAAATAAAATCTAGCTAAATAAAAGCAACAATGCTTACAGAGCTTAAAACTGTCGATTAGAGCAAGAATCAATTCCCCAAACAGCCTGCACTCCATTGCCAGCTATTGACCATTGAGAAGCACATTGTTATGGCCAATGAAAGTCACGTTGGAATATAGTACAGAAGGGTTGTAATGAGATTTTGTTTTTCTGGTTAGTGAGTTGGTCATTTTAGCTGATGTTTGCCTCACTGTATTACTTTAATTTCATATTTTTATTGTGTGGCTACAGTTAGTAATATTCAAGTGCCCAAGACCACTTGAAGGGCCGTCTAACATTCTTCAGTGCATTAATTCACTCCTGGCCACATACTTCGTGAGGCTCTTACGATCTTACGAGTTATTTAACTGCCTGAAATTATGTGACATGGAATAGAGATCTAACTACACAAAAGACTAAGACCCTAATAAAAAGAAATGTGCAAAAAGTAAGCTGGCCGTTAGTATCTGCGAAGATAAGTATATCACCGGCTTCAAATCCAGGGCAAACTCCAAAGCGGAACTGTTGAATCCGCTACACTTGAGAAGAAGGACACTGGGGTCTTTGCAGAAATGCGTGCAGCTTCCCGAATCGTTGTTATGACATCATCTTAGTTAATCCTATTAAAGAGATCGCCAAGATTTGGAGTACAGAAACTTATTAGACACATTTTTACGTTGGTGACGCTACCTTCATTTTGAAGCATAGATTTCAAATTCCTGCTTTTTGTCTCGCTGTTTTACTTAAAATAAAGCGTCATTCTATTATTTTGCAATGCAATGACTGGTGTGGGTAATTTGTTGATTTGATAATACAGTTCTATTACGTATTTTTGTATTTGGTATATATGATAATGTATTGAAATATGCAGCTTAAGATAAATGTTCAAATAATTGTTTCCATAATTTTTTCCATAAACTTAATTAGAATGTTAAATTCAATTATATGTATCAACAATGATAAAGACGACATTCTTTTTGAGAAAAAGGTCAGAAAAATCAGAATTGATGGTGTATTTATGGTTGCTATTATTATTAATATTATTATTATTATTGTTAAAATACAAACTAATCAAAATCGAGTTTCGAATCGTTACCCCAAGAGAAAACATTCCATTAAAGATACCTTTATTTATTGTCAAAACATATGAGCAGGTATTTTGTATGTATTTGATATTTTATGCGAAAGGTAACAGGTGGTATCTAGTCTGAACGCCGAATGTATGTATTCCTGCTAGACTGGTTGTCTGCCGTTTGAAATGCTGCTTACCCCTCAACTTAAAATGTTCAAAACAACAATTATATTTTAACACTCATTTTCATAACAACATATATAAAAATGAGTCTTGGTAGTCTGTGATTTCTACACGTTTTTTTCGATAGCCTTAAAAGGTGAACCATGCATTGTGATTTTTATCATTTAACCAACCATGGCACCGTATATAATATTTGCCGATTTTTAAAGAAATAACACGTGAATAATATATATCGTAATATACTTGTTACATCTGTGAAACGAATAGATCTTCATAATAATTTGTTTTCTACTTATATTCCAGTTTACCTAACTTGGTATTAATACTGGAATGTGTATTTTTTCAGTAAATATGGCTTATAAGTGACTAAACGGAGCTTAATTTTAAAAAGCAGCCGCCATACTTATTGTTTTTTTTAAGCTTTTCGACTTTTTCTCGTCTTTTCTCAGAGTATTACTTTTATGGTGCAGAGAAAGAAATAAATGCACGATAAATTAACGTATAATAATTTGACCTTTTTACTCGGAATTATATCTTTCTCTTCGACGGCACTTGATGGGAGTCATTCGATGTGCTTCCTAAGTAAAACAGTTTTATATTTTGCTCGTGCAAGCCGTTATCCTTAACGAAAGTGAAGCGTTATTCCCATTTTTAGCTGTGAGTACATTTTAAATAGAGCCTGTTTAAACTACTCCGTGTGAGGATCATGGCTTTTGAAGTGCAATGCAAGAGGGAACTGGAAAAGCATTAAATTAATGGCCCACCATTTATTAGCCCTTGAAAAAGTAGACAACTATAAACCATAGTTTGTAACGTGGACAATATGTCACCCAGAAATGAGCCCTGTTTCGCAAGTAAACTTTCAGTCTATGTTTTTTTCCCATTAACAATTTTTGTCATCGTTCAGTCATATGTCATTTTTTTCAGTTTGCACATATTGCCATTTGTCTGTGATTTGTTGTAAAACCGACTTTGAATATTAAGTATAGCCATTTAACCATTTTATTTTACATCTATTTTACATCGTTCATAGTGAAGCTGTTTAATTCGCGTCCTCTACAGCATCGATTTTCTTCGTGGGCTTGAAAAAGTTTTGTGGGCTTTTAACTTCACCCTCGTCACGTAACCTGTTGTGCACAATGCGCACAACGTCAGCAACACGTTTTAGCACGAAACCAACGCAAGTATGTCCCCCATGTTGCCGCTTAGTTGATGCTATCCTATTCAGTGTTGAACTCGTGACAGATTGCTCCAGGTAAAGAAATGCTTTCCTCTGCGATGCTGCGCAGCCGACTGGATTAGCAGATGGAGCAATGAACAGTACTTTGAGAGGTTGCCCCGAAGTCTGAAGGCTTTACACTGATAGGTTGAGCCAGACTTGCCCTTCAGTTACACCCCCCCGCAGTGGCTCCATAGCCTCCTGGCACATTATTTCAATTATATGGTTTTTTATTGTTTTTTTCTACAGATTCTTAAGCACAGCACAGAAAAAAATCTTAATATTATAATAATAATAAGTTCCATGCTATAGTTGAATGCTTCAATTCACATTTTATAAATTTGACCCCACCAACCCCCCTCCTTGCCTTTGGCAGGTTTTCAGGGACCCTTCAAGCTGATCATAAACAGTTGTTAACATCCGCCTATAAATCAAATGCTTTGGAAATTTGACCTTGAGGGGTTTTGAGCTGAAACTATACATTAATATGAAAAAGGTATTTAATATTGAAATCTACGGCTTCATTCAGCAATGGACTGGGTATGAACTTATATATGACATCACCTGCTCAGTTTAATTGCAGATAGAACAGGCTTGTTGTTGCAATATTATCAAAATGCATTCTGTTTATCTAATAGAGGGTGTGCTTGCAGCATCACATTTGGCTCAGATACACTAATGCAATTAAATGAAATGAGACACTGATCCTTCGTCAGTTCAGTTACATGCTTATCCCTAAACCACTTTGTTCTCAGAAACAAGTTTATAAAGTAATACTGATTCCTAAAGGCATTCATAAAAGGCAAATGGCAAAAAAATGCTACAAAGAGACACTTTGCAGAATGTCATTCATATCAGACAAACTTACGGATGTTGGTGCCATTGACCTTGGGTTGGAAGGACTGCCAATTTATCCACATTGTAACAGTCTAAACATGACAACCTCACAGGTTTACTACATCAGTATCTGTGTAAACTATGATTTATTCACATTAATTATATACAAAAACGTGCCAGTGGGAAGGAATTGGAATTCCATAATGAGTATTCTCTAAGAGTAACAATTCCCTTTTGTTTCTCTGAATATGGGATAAACAGAGGATCTTCAGCATAAACAGCAAATTGGAAATGGACAATCTCATTTTGGTCAATGACAAGTGTGGATCTATTTGAGATCTTGGTAACTATTCTTAAAATTACTGGGAAACTGGGGGAAAGTCATAGGTATCAGATAACCATGGCTTAGACGCGCAGGTCCCTTTTTCTCTGCAGTCCCCACTTGTTTCAGGATATTATAAGTTGCAGATCCCATTGAAGAACAGGCTATTTGCTGTTTGGACCTTGCCCTGCAGATTGGCCCACAGTATAAGTGTCTCTCAATGTGAGGTCATTCAAACACTTCATGACAACAGCCTCTACTTAAGCAGTGCTTGTGAAGGGTGACCTCTGTCCCTTCACCTGTGATGAGGAGCATTGACGGCCAATTTGTGCTCAAACCCGGGAGTGTCTATGCTTTCGTCATAACCAATTCTGCCTTCTACCCCTCCAGCTGTGAGAGAGTAAATGCATCATGCCGAACACTGATCTTTCCTGCAAAGAGCAGTGCTGCACCCAGAGCAAAACCTCTGATGGATGAATTATGGTCCAGCAGAAATTGAATCTTAATGCCTTAAATCCACACAGTTGATCTCTAGAAGAAGGTGGGACCATGAGGTAATGTTAAATGCCATGCGAGAGTGGCATTTCTCATTGGCAAATAATAAAACTGACTGTCAAGGAAAATCAGGCAAGAATGTGACAAGACAGTAGTAATAATCCAATTAAAACTAAATGATTTCATTTGATGCGTTTTTGCATCTACTGTACTATGCAATAATTTTAACAGAATTGTCATGTAAATAAAAAAAACTATTAAAATAAAATGTAGGGTAACAATGTAGCGCTGAACATAGAGTTCTAGGCATGTTTACTTCATCTTTGCACCAATGCGAGGTGGCAATATTGAGATCGAACAAATGAGAGCCACATGCACAACCAAATAAGGAGTCCTGGGACATCACTGCTGATGACTCTCTTGACAGGGTAATGCCCATCCACAAAATAGCTAAGACGACGATGCCACCCAGGGGTGATGTCATCCGAAAGCAGAGCAGATGATGCCCTCGCAGTCGTTACATTTCCTGGAGATCCGACCATCAATGCTGAAACCTTTAAACATGCATTTGTCGAACACATAGAGGCCAGTGAGGTCTTCATGCAGCTCTGCAATGTTTACTTTGGGATCCGTGCACTCCGAGCCCAGGATCTGGCACATCTGCTTGTGTGATTGTCCGCAGATGACCTTGCTCTCAACACCTAGTGCCTTGGAAACGGTCCCAGTCCTGTGGATCTGACTTTGGCCATCCACCAAGTTTGTATACCCACAGATGTTATATAGTGGCTAGACATTATGTTGTTTTCTCTGCAATTTTAGGAGACAGATACCTCTAATACATCTGTTTCCAATATGATTGATTTTTAAGTGTCTTCTTACATTTATGTTAAATGGTATGTGCATAAAATGCCCCAAGGCATCGTGCAATAGCCAAGAGAGAAATTAAGCAAAAGTGACAATGTTGAAATAATCATTTTAGAAATTCAGTTTTATATACTTCATTGCAAATATTACACTTTTACAGCCATAATGATATTACTGGATAATGTAACATGCTTCTAATATCAAAATACTTTCATCTGTAAATCCCTTTTTATAATTAAAAATTACAGATATATGTGCATAAAACCAGCTTGTATACAGTGATACAAGACAACACACAATAATTCGATATTTGCAACCCTTATGGTTAGTAAATAGTATATTTTCTAATATGGGTTGCCATTATCAGGCTGGCTAGGACTTTTTCGTTTGTGTGTCAAAAGCATCTAAGCACTTCCCACTAATTTGTCACTGTATTTTCTTCTAGTAAAATAAAGGGATCATTTAAAAATGAATAACTAATCTGAAACGCCCTCATACTGGTGGCATGAAATACAATAAATGATGTAATAAATTTTACTTGCACATTACTACGAATTACCTTCGTGATCGTAGAGGTTCTTTACTAATTTCAACTTAATTATCAAGTTGCTGTTTGACAATATTGTAAATCATCCTTTAACTGTTACTTCACCGGTCAGCAGGCAGCAGTTACAATGAACTTGCCTGAAAGTAGATACTAAAAAGGTACCGAAAAACCTTAATAAATATATGAACACAGCTGACTTTTGCATATTTGCGTGTATGTTTCTGTATAAAATATACATATACATACAGTGATGAAGCGTTGTTCAGTGTTATAAAAGCGGTGTCCTCAACAATATTTGTAGAATCAATGCAGCGTTTTTATTAATAGAAGTGTTTGAAAGTCCAGCAACTTCATAAAATTGTGCAGCTTATTCTGACAGCGTCCACGCTCAGCAGTAACCGAAAGGAGTGCACATTTTACGCTATAGTACTTCCTCAAACGTTTACAGTTCACGTTTTCGGCAACTGAAAATAATACCGCAAGTAAAAACTGTTGTAGAACACAGAAAACCCTGCTGAGTTCGCTTCCTTATCGAGTTGCAAAAATCAGGCTTTTCACAGCTAATTACAAATAAATTATGATGTGTTCACTAAGTAATTGATTTAATGAAGTTCCTATGAAACTATTAATACCGGGTATAGGTCAGGAGAGAGGCACCCCGGAGAGACCATTGTCTGACGTTTAGCTCCACCGATCTCTTCGGGTAAAACATCGGGGCTAATAGGTGAACTCACAGCTGTTCGAACTGGACTCCAACAAGAAGAAGAACGAGTCGTCCCTAAAACTTAAAAGGCAGTTTTATGTATTCACCCAGTCCCAATTTAATAAGGCACCAATCACTTTCCAACCCTAAATGTTCAAATTCTTCACAAAGTTAATCCGTTCAGAACATTAATATACAACACGACATCTATTTTGGACAGTAACAAATAATAATTTATTTCCAAATTTGTATCAGAAATGGTTTTAGAAAGAAAGTTTACAAATACTTACGGTGAGGTGTTTTGAGAAAGTTTCTGTGCACCTTCTGCGTTTCGGGAAGGAATCTTACAGGGCGGGTGTTGACCAGACAAGTACCGTGTCCAACTGCAACTGGATTGCATTTTTTTCTCACATATACAGGAAACTTAAGCTAGCCAGGTAGGGTGCTTGGAAGATTTTGGCAAAATGCCTGGATAGTGAAAATGTGCCCAGTTTTCCTTAGACTGGCATTTGGAGATAGGAAGGAGCCGGACTATGTTCATGCCGGCAGAAAGTTGAATCAAACGTATGATGTCTGTTTTTCAGCGTCACCTGGTATGTTTATCTGGGGAACTTCTCAGGAAATGCTTTTGTCTGTATAAACTGGAGGAACAGCGGTATTTCTAATCTGTGGACAGGTGGCTAGCAACTTTTTGTGAAGAGTGGTGATGTTGTATATAATCCATTAAATAATTTGCCTAAGGGGAAAAGCTTGCGTTAGCCTTGATAATTAATAATAATAATAATTTGTTACATCTAATTGTATATTACATCTAAACTGTTCAGGATATCTGTGTTAATATATGTTGGAATACCTGCTATTTAGGATAAACCTTTTTGTGCTATAAACTTTATTTACACTGGCTTGTATTCACCCTGTGACATACCTATATTTAAGTACATAAAATGTTGTTCATTACATTAATTTAATTTTTCATTTAACGCATAGAATGGGGGTCGATATATTGCATATAATATTTCGAGGTTTCTGTCAAAGTTTGTTGACTATTTCACTTTAAGGCACTAAATAAGATTTACGATTAGTCTATAAAGTTTATTTAATTTTTATTTTTTTTTCAGTGCCTCTGTACTTCTGCTTGTAAATCACCGCGGAAAAAAGGACCAATGAGAAAGAGCCTAACTAGCGTTACAAGAGTTCCTTTCATTTCAATGAGAAGATGGACAATGCCTAACCCTAACTCTGTTACAAGGAGCTTTAATTAACACCAGCTTAAGCAGTTGAACAGGCAACTGTAGAAGAAAGACTTTCAGGCTCAGTGTCCCTTGACAAGTTCTTTTTCCATTCTGTCATTCAATATTTAATACATTGGACTTGTGATTCCAATAACCTTATTTAATCACCTAGTTCGATGTACAATGGCTTTCGAAAAGAAAAACCCTAGCATCTACCTTTTTTACTATTTACTGCTTTCATTTCGGTGAAAAACATGTTACAAGTAGTGTTGAGTAAATAACTGATTGTTTATTCAATAAGTGATTGTGCTGGGTGAGTGTTGTTTTTTTGTAAAGTTCAAAAGACATGTAGATCAAAATGAGTGAAAGCAAATAGTTCCCACTATTTCAAGAGATTGTGTATCTCTTTACAAAAAGGTTTGTACTTGTTTTTACCAATGCGGATATCAATATAAATACATAAATAAAAAGGAACTATTCTTATTCTAAATTATTTTGGTTTAAATAATATTGTACTTTTGGTTGTTACTTAAATATGTTTTATGTTTAAAACAACAGTTCGCACTTAATCCTTCATTAAACATATTTTACTGTCCAATACAGGCTAAGTAATGTCATACTTTGGAAGTTAACACGTTTTTTATGGATTGATTGTGGAATTCTTGATTCTTGTGCAGTGGTTACAGAAATGGAAAGTTGCCATACAATACGAAACGTTTAATGTGACAGAATGTAAAATGTTCTGATTCCACGGGGCACAATAAAGAAGGAAAACAAAATAAAAGTGCCGGTGTTTTCTCTGCGGTCTCCGCTTTGTCCTCTGGATAGTGGCGTCTACAAGTCTGACTTAAAAAGTTACTGATTTGCGGGTTGCATGCTAAGGCCGCCCGTGTAAGTGATTTCTACGGGCATCTTAGCAAAGGAGAACAAATCGCTGACAAAAGGGAGCCTTTTCACTTCAGCAGCGTCGTTAGGACAACCCAGAAGTATTCTTCAGATGATAAGTTGCACTTCAAAGCACTTCTCATTCAACGGTGACTGCTTCACTCTTTTATTAAGTCCCCTCTTTTCACTCAGAGGAATCATCTGTTTGGTTATTTTTCATTTTGTTTATTTTTCACCATTCACGGGGCACTTGTATTAGATAAATAAGGAACAATTATTTTGGCGATTCAGATAGGGGTTTTGAGACAAGTGATTAGTAGCCCAGCACCAGTTGTATTAAATCAAACTTGATTGTGAACTCAGAGGGTTAAAAGGGTTTATGGGGACAAATATGAAAGATCGTAATAGAGTGAAAAATTGACTGAACTAACGTGGCATGAAACTAAAGGTCAACAGGCACAACTGTATCTTAATAGTGTCTCGAACTGAGCTGGTTCGTTTTGAATATATTTAGCCTTTGTGAGCTTTTTGCCATAGCTGTGGCATAGTGCTCTGTCTTTGAACAATAGAAGTTTGAGTTTAGAATGATCGATGTTTCAACTCTAAGTGGCTGATAAAGCGTCATCTTCGTTTGGCGCATCGTATTTACTGCGCAGTTCCATATCATTCCGATTGCATGCTCATTTATTTAAATGAAATCATTTATACAAAAAGGCTTCCAAAAATTATAATTAAGAGAAATCTTCCTGAAAGCTTAACAAATGCCATGACATGAACCAACCTTTACCTTCCACGCAATTTTAACAGTACTACAGCAGCATGCAGATCTGGAATCAACTTGAGAATCACTTCAGCATCCACATGCAAGTCGCTGTTATATTTATAACATATGTAATAAATGTAGCGTTTTTATTGATAACATGTACGTGGCTGCTGAACTGGCAATGTGTCAATTAAATTGCATTTTATTGGCTCTCAAAAACATAGATACCTGTGTATATATTGTTTGTAAAGATCTTTAGCGCCTCGTGAAAACGCCCCCCCCCCTCCCCATCCTGATGACAGACGGTTTAGTGGCAGTAAGTGGTTTTCAACTAGATATATTCAAATGTGAACGTCTTGCTTGCCAATTGCTATAGAAATGCTAACGCACCATGAAGATTGCCTGAGCTCCGAGCCTTCCGCTCTGGAGCAGCTTACTTTGAAGTCGAGCAGAACTTGCGTTGGTCAATTTTAATTCTATAGACTGGACAAGGAAGACTTTGAAAATAAGATTGTGCGTTTTAATGGTGGAAATAAGAGGGGGAAACTTGTTTTATATACTCTATACAAGGTCCTGCTTTTTGTGAGATATCTTTTATCTTTTATGTCCCCATGAATGATTCATGCTTCATGCTTTTGTTCTCTCCTGTCCTTTATGGGGACTCCATTACGGAGCTATAACTTTTTCTATTGATAAACGCCTTCATTTATTTTCCTGTTATTCTATGTAGTATCTCATTTGTCATGCAATTCGCAGCAAAACTTCAAGCAAAACCCCACACAAGCATGTAGCAATTAATCATCTGTATTTAACTATTTGTTTATACGTATAGAATCCCTTTCGATACCTTTCAGCCGGGTTTAAACGTTTATTTCAAAACAGTGACTCAAGTACATAAGGTGTAAAAATACATTGACTTGCTTTCCTCCTACACCAATGTTTGTTAGCCCAGTAGCGTATTAATTTACTCTGCTCGTCGTATCTATACTCATCTACGCACATTCCAGGATCTGAATAAATTGTTTATTTCATTTTAATGTTTTCGGATATTAGGGTTGTTGTAATTGTACATTCATCGAGAGCGAGTATTGCATTTAAATGGAAATGGTCGGGGAAATAGTAATATGCCCTAATTTATTCTGTTACCCTTAAAACGAGCTCTGTGATTCAGCAGAGAGAGAGTCGCTGGCTATTTAATCTTCCTTATATTAACAAACACGAATTTGGCTTTTATAATGTCCCGTTCATTTTATTCAGTTTACCATGTTAACTGTTATCATTTTATCACAAACATCAAAGACCTCCACAATCAAAGCTGTTTTGTATCTTTTTTTTCTTCATCAAAATCAACAACACCATGCACCTCAACGTTAAATAGACCTACTTTGTTGGACATGCGAGAAAGTACGTTTTCACATTACACATCTTATTCAAGTAAAAAGAGAATATGCTTCTTACATACGACGAGAAAGTATCACTAAACTCACCAAAATTAAGATTAATATTCTTTGGTGTATCTGTAATTTCAGGACATTATGTCAGCAAATAAATTACAATTTACAAAACAACATCATTGTTATAAAGACTACATCAACACAAACGAACAATACAAATATGTACAAATCGGTCAGGAATAGGTCTGGCAATTTTACATATTTAGGGTCTCAAATGACAAATAAGTACTCTTTAACGAGTTTGTAATACTGTAACGAATTTTACATCAAAAGTATTTTAAATAGTCATTAAGAAGCACAAAATGTATCAATTAAAGTAAATTAGTTACTGTACATATTTTAGAAAACAGGTGAAACCTATAGGTGCTGCTCCGCTTTGCCGATCTAAGCCACAACTAAGGCGACTGTCGCACATCGCCATCTTACTGCAGTGCTTTGCTTTATGCTTATCTTAGAAATGCCATCTAATGGGCCAATAATACATTATTCTGCAAAATTATTCACTTTGAGGGCTTTTATTGTATCTGTGGATAAATTAAACTTGTGCGCCATAAATGTCCTTGAGATTCGCGCAGTGCTGGTATTACGCGTTTACAGTTTTTTCATACGCTGGCATCAGTGGGCTCAGTCTGATAAAGCTTTGAACTTGTAAACTTTGGGTGGCGGTTCTGATGAAATTTTATTCACAAAGTACCTTTAAGATAACATAAACAATAATGACTCATCGTGTTGGTTGGGGGACACCATGGAGGAATGTTCATGTAATGTTAAGAATGCAATTTTATTTATGATGAGAATATTTATTAATGGGGAATATTATCAAATAAGCGAAGACCTTTATTTTGGTATTTAATAATATACGAATATAATTAATTCATTCTTAACCTCATCATTCTGCATTTGCGTAGTTTGGTTGTGATGAAAAATTAGGGCTATGTAAATTTAAATTCTCTGCAGCGCGCAATTACGCAAAAAAGTAAAGATTTCAACAGCTTACGTCCTTTGCCATTTCACCTCTGCGGCACTGTATTCTACTTCATTATTAAACAAGCTGATATTCTTATAATCTTAGTGTACTTATCATATGTTATACCAATGGGAAAATATTCTGCTTTAATGCGTCAGCACTAGAGCATTGGTCTTGGGTCTGAGTTCCTGAAAGAGTCCTCGTCCTCTGAGTCCGATGTTGGCAAATCACTGGAAGGAGTGTGAAGATGGTTAGGTCCAGCACTTCCTTGGCACACGTACCACTCATTGAGGTTTGTAACCTGAGGGGAGAGGTTTGCTGAGCGGCTTCTGTGAGGCTCAGAGGCCGGAGAGAGAGGGGCTCCGAGAGTACTCGATGAGGAGTGGTATGTGGACCCAGTGTTGGCAGAAGGAGGCGGAGGTGACTTGCAGTGAACTTTCATGTGTTTTCTTAAGGAGCTGGGGTGCGTGTAGGACTTGTCACAGCCTCTTACTTTGCAGTAGTAAGGCTTGTCACTCGTGTGGACGTGAGAGTGTTTCTTCCTGTCACTGCTGTTGGCAAATTTCCTGTCGCAGCCATCGAACTCACATTTAAACGGCTTCTCTCCTAAAAATAAATAAATATATAAATAAACAGACAAATAAAGGTAGACACGTAAATACCGGGCATTGGAAATTATGGATCATAAACATTTCCGTTTTTATCAAACATGGCAACCAGCAGTGTTATTCTGATGTAGGGCAGCCTCGTCCGTCTTCTTGGCAGGCGAAGTGGAAATGGCTGGCCCCTTCTATCTCTCCTCTGGGTATTGTGGGGGAAACTGCTAGTATTTTTAATCATTAAACGCAAAAATTAGTCTCAAGGGACATAAGGATCTCCCCAAACTCATATAAAACGTTTAAAATCAGTTGGTTAACATTATCACTATAGGCAGTTATTCGAGTCCCAAAGATGGGAAAACCGCCTATATTTTGCATTACATGCGGATGTAAGAAGACCGTATTAAATTCCTCAATAAACATGTTTCCAGTGGCGAATTGTTATTACCACGATGTAAATATGTAATTGAAATAAATACATGGTCAACTTACGCTATACTTCCAGTTTAATTACTTCATGACTGGTTTGTGTGGTTTCCCATACTGCCGCAGGCTTTTCCTGTCTGGTGTACCTTGAATTTATTAATACTTCTTTTCTTCGACGCCCCCCCCCCCCAGCATCCCCTCCCC
>JAODUD010000001.1:42379160-42391723 GCA_026784285.1 Stomatorhinus walkeri | reverse complement strand
CTCCTCAGTCTTGTATTGGACAGCTACATGAAATATAGGGGGGCAGAAAGCAGGTTTTAAATGAACAAGCCAAACAGAAAATCCCTTGAGCTGTCGTAGCTTGTAGGAGGTCTTGTGCTGAATGTTTTAAAGCCTATCAAATTTCATTTTAATGTTTTGACTCAGGGATCGATTGTTTGACACACTTAAACAAGTGACAGTCGCTAGGCATTAGTTTTTAACAGAAGCGATTGGCTTTGTTTAGGAAAAAGGCTGCCATTTAATCACTTTGGATTGGCTTCATTGTATAAAAGCTCATGTAATTTTTTTATGACGATGGATACATTTTAGACAAGTTTCTGAGCAAGAAATCACATCTTTCAAATATCTGAATTATGACATAAAACAATGTCTGTATTAATTATTTTAGTTGATAGTGTAGTGGTTTTGTCTGAAGAGCAATGCTTATTTTGTGAAATATAGACAGATGGGAGGTGTGGTGATCTGGAAAGGAATACATTATTAAATTACATTTAAAGTATAATAAATGCTAAGATGTATTTCTTGAGAGCCATGTGATATGATATATTTTCTTAGCATGGTGATTTGACCCATCCTGCTTCACCCTACCCTGCCTGCAGTTGTTTGTTTTAGGGATTGGAATTATCTAGAGAAAACAATAGAGGAGGTGCTCCCCCTACTGCAAGTTTGTGGAAAATGCGTCAGGTTGTCTCCTGGACAAGACAGCTAATCTCTTCCACTCACCCACATAGGAAAAGAATTCATGCATTTTTATCTGGAAATATCAACACTGGGGGGAAAAATCCCATTTTGACTCCAGAACATAGTTATTACTGGTAATTCTCAGCATTACAACCGTGTCTGATTCTTAGGTCATTACTGAGATTATAAACACTAAGATATTTCTTGTATAATGCTATTAATATTCGTTTGCTTCCGTCGAGGCTCATGGGGCTGTACGTGCAAGGGAGGTTTCAGGAGTGCCATGTAGGCTATGTTCGGTTTTCTCTTTCTGCAGGATGCAGAAGAAGCGGTCAGGATTGCGGGGGAAATCGGTAAGCCTCAACTGTGTCTGCGCTGCACCCACCCACTTTGTCAGGGAGCGTCCGTCAGACGCGTCTCCCCCCGGATCACTAGTTTTTCCAACATTCGAGTTCTTCCAGTCGTCATTCTAGTTTTAATGTCAGTAGAAGTGATTCTATTTGTCCATTAATATAATGCGTAAATTTCACAATGTCAAAAGCTGTGTGCACCTTAAATTTTGTTCAGTTCTTGAAATGTATTGGCATGTTGCACGTTATTGGGTTTTGTGTGTGATAAAAAAGTACCTCTAAATGCTAAAATATATTTACGCAGTAATAGCAAAAGGTCTTGCTTCCAAATTAAAATGCACAACCTGTCTTTCTGCTCTTATCCTTTTCCTTTTTTTTTTGCAAAAAAAAAAAATGTGTATTTGGATTTTTTTTTGTAGTTGTCTCTGGTTTTATATTGGACATATGGTTAGTTGTCATGTTCACATGACCAAATGATCAAAGCTTGAACTTGTGTCTAATTGTTCCCCACTGACAGGCTACCCCGTCATGATCAAGGCGTCAGCAGGTGGCGGGGGAAAAGGCATGAGGATTGCCTGGAATGATGAAGAAACCAGGTGAGACCCTGTCCAAAATTCAACCGTGTGCTTTTCCACCCTGCATCAAAGGTGTTGATGATTGTCAGCCTAGAGAGATTGGGTGGAGGATGCCCACTGTTTACTGGGGGGGACTTTTTGGGTGGATTAAAGACAAATAAAGAGTTGTCCACCACACTGGCTTGTAAAACCCATTTGATGCTGTCTTCCTGGTCCTAGTTAAACTTGTTGCTTCAGGCATTGCAGACTACAAGCTAGAGTTGGCTTGGTCTTAATCCTATAATTTCATGACTGAATGCATGCTCAATTCTTGTATATATTCTATATTTTAATATTACAAGTAATGTCGTTTTAAAATCTTTTAACATTTACATGTTCAGACATTGTATACTTATTTAAAAATGTTATCTGTCATCAAAAGAATTGTACCTCTCTGGGTATAAATTGATCGTCAGTTTTTTGATGCTTGTTTAGGCGATGTGATATAACACAGAGTGTATAATCTTACTTACACCACACTTTGCTTGGCTGAGACTAAGATCGGTCTTTGTTTTGGACCCGTTTGCTTTGGATATCCTGATAGACCAGCCAGTTGGGGAGTCGGCGGAGGGACACTAGTGGTCATTGATTTAAATTTCATCCTCAACCCCCCACCTTTAAAAAAGGGAAAAGTTCAAAGGAAAAGTTGGGGAGAGTGGGGTGGTCCAGAGGGCCAGATTGAGCAGATGACTGGAGTAAACGTGGCTCAGCAGGTGTGCTGTTTATGTTTACGCTTCAGGAGAGGGTGCCGTCAAACCAAACACAACGTGTTTCTTCACATGTGGCTGGAAATCACCACAATGCAATTCACCCCTGTTTGTGACTATTTAGATACAGAGGTTGCTCTTCCAGATGGTCTTGTTTCCCAACACCTTTGCTATTTGCTCGCAGCCTATCCTCATCTTTAAAATTTTACTTACGCCATTAGTCTTTTCACACTAGATTGCGGACAGAGTGACCGAGTTTATTGATATGCTGGAACAGTTGTGCATGTTTATCGGCATTTTTAAGGTGCTTGAAGTTATCCCTGTTTGCATTTGCTATCTTATCTAATCTCTGGCTGCATTTTTAATTTGCAAAGGCCAGTCTTAATTAGGTTAGTTATCTGTAGACTGAATGGATAAAGTTCTCGGGAATTGTTGCTGTTCTAAATTAACCTAATTGGATATTTCAGCAGAACCCCTGCAAATGTAAATATGTGGGATCGATAAGAGGGGAACTGCAGGCAGGGAGACATTGTTGACGGGAGGATGCCTTTTGAACAGATAATGACCTGCAGGCCAGTCATGGTTAAGTTCCCCCCTCACTTTCCGCCATGCTAATGCTAACAGAGGACCCAGCTGATTCATTACGGGGGGGTGGGGGGGTGCCACTGTCGCTGTTCGACAGTGCTGCCGATGCCAGACGGCCAGCCTGCCTTTGTCAAGTCACCGAGAGCTGAACAGAGGCCTTCAAAACCAAGCAGGTCCCTGTTCACTCACAAGTATCCCCTTAGTCATGCGACTTTTAAATCTGTATCTTGATGTTTATCTGTTCAATATGCATTTGTTATTTAGCGGTGAGTACATTAGCTCAAAGATTTGTTGCAAGACTCCTTCACCTAAAATAGAACTGTGTAGTAGGGATGTAAGAAGAATTATAGTTGTGGAAGGAGAAGTGCATTAACAGGTGCTGCTGTTTCGTTATTAATAAAGGAGTTTGAGATCTTTTATCAGCATCTATTAAGCTACAGAAACAATGTCATGTGTATTATAGTATATTGTTAAATAAACATTGTCTTTAGATTTCGCGGTATCTGATGCACTTGGTGGAATGACAGTTTAATAGCAGCTTTCCCCCTCTCCTCTCTCAAATACAGTATAGATGCATTTACAGATTAACCCTTCTGAGAACTGAGACCTCTATTAACATTTCCTTTTTTTCCTTTAACAAATCAAAGTGTAAATTAATTCCATGGGGCAGATTAGAGAATAGAAAAAATATATATTTCCTTGGTAAAAGTTTCAAAAGTATTCAATTAGCAAAGGAAAGGTCTGCCTGTTCAGAATAGGCTAATTTTACTTAGGTTTGTGGAATAAAACTGTTAGAAATATATGCTTTTATATATATAACACGCGCACGCACGCACATACACACACACACACACACTTATATATATAAAAATAGATTTTTTTGTTTGTAGTATGTTTTAATGGTTTACAGTTTATCACACCTATTGTGGATAAAATCTGTAAAGTACTGAATTAATAAAACTTGATTTCTTTGCACAATATCCATATTTGTTGGTCTTAGACATTTTTTACAATTGTTTTGCAGTTTTTCTATTGATGTTTGGAGGAGAGAGGCTATGTATTTGTTTAAGAACTTCTGTTAAAGGTCTTCAGTATAGTAAGTGTTGAAATGAGATGTGCACAGGTCCAGTGTTATTCGCAGGTTCGCTTAAATTCCTCCACCTGTTTGTTTTTTTTTTATCTTTCAATAAATATCAACTTTGAGGAAAAAATATTAATCATGCATTGCAACTCCACTTGAAGTTAATCTTGAAGTAAATCTTGGAAAAACTGGAAGATGTTTGTCAAGGAAAAATCACAACAATGAGAAAATACTTAAGAGAGCTGAATTCCACGGACGTTTTGTTTAGATGGGTATAGTTATAAGTGGAAGTGCAGATACTACGTTGTTTTTTCTCCCAATTTCACCCCCTGTTAATTTCCAGGGAAGGATTTCGCTTTTCATCACAAGAAGCTGCTTCAAGTTTTGGTGATGACCGACTCCTTATTGAGAAGTTCATAGATAACCCACGGCACATAGAAATTCAGGTGAGACCAAAATCCCCCACCTGGAACGATGCTGCTTCATTATTTTTTATCTTTACATTTGTGCGTTAGGATTCGTCCATGCCAGCTGTCCTCATGCACCAGTAGCAGTATTTGTGGCCTAACGTCTTGTAAGCTCCTCTTATATGCATTGTATAATTGTGCGTCTGTTGTGTTTAGGTTGTAGGTGCCACGTAAACAACGTACACAATGGCGACTGGGCCTTTGAAGGAAGTAGCTTCAGATCTCTGGTATCACTGTAGACTGCCTTGTGTAGGTGTGGTCATGCTCGTATTGATTGCCACATCATCGGAGCATGTTTAAACAGGCTGCTTTGGGTTTGCAGACCTGTATATATTTGGACGCTTTTTGAAATCCGCAAGTTTTTCTTGGTGGACTCATATATCCTTGTTTACTTCCAGCTCTTGTCAATCAGCCGAGCTTTTGTGAGTCACCGAGGCACCTTCTCCAGCCAGCTTCTCCTCTGAAATGAGTGCATATCCTGCGGGGCAGCTGCTAGCAATACGAGCGTTGCGATAGGAATCCTTTAGCTTTGCCTTTTACGAGCCGCAGTGTCTGGCTTAGCCAACCTTAACCATGCATATTTTAGGGATGTAAATGAGAGGCGCACCGTCGAGGTTCATGCTCCGTGGCTAAGCGGCGCTGTCTCGCTTTGGCACTCGAGTCCTGTTGCCGCTTTCCACGCCCCCCGGAAGCCATCGTCGCATGCATCGCTGTAACAATGAGGCAGACTTTCATATTAGAATGGATGCCCGCAGTGCTGTATTTATTATTTATAAGCAAGTGGCGTCTCCATGTGAGGCAGTTGTGGGACCCGGGAGCAAAGGCGAGGCGCATTTGTTGGTGCGCTGGAGCAGCAGGCAGACCCATGACCCCGTGTGACACGCAGGAGTTCTGCCCACCGGTGAGCTCCAGTCTATTCTGGTGCTGCTGGCAAGGCAGCCTGCTGGCCTGCCAAGGGTCAGTCCCCATCCTTGGACCCATCCTGTCCTCCCCCATAAATTCTGGTGATGTAATTGCCACAGCTTGTTTGCAATCAAAGTCGAAAGTTGTCCCCGCGGTCTGACAGTATATGCCAGTGATGAAGCATGAAATATATAACTAATTGGAAATAGCGACTTCCTCGGAATATGATAGTCTGTACGGTATGAATTGAAATATACGTTGCGCTAATTAACTGGCATTGTTTATAGTGCAGCATCGGCTTGGATGGTATGTAATTTTTCATCCCATTACACTGCCCAGACTATGGATTAAACAGCAAACGGTTTCATGGTGAACCATGGTAAAATTCCTGACGTACTGTTTTGAATTTTAATCATCATATTAATTGTGGTTGATTGGTGCGTGTTGAAAAACTCGTGTTAAATGCCATCTAGCATCAACCAAAGTTGGCGTGGCGTGTAACGTGGGTTTGTTTAATGTCGGTGAAAAACGCGGGGGCAGCGTGGGCGCAGCCAGTAACAACACTGGAGATTTTTAATCTTAATGCACATTTCATATGGTTTTTATATGTTTACAAAAGATATTGGCTATGCAATTTTTTTATTGTTTATGCAAACAAAGTGCACAGTGCAGCTAATTTTATTTGTGGTGTTTCATTGTAAAACGTGATGAAATGATTTCAGTTTGCATATCAGTATTTTTTTAACTTTCAGCCCTTTGTAACCGAACAGCAATAATACTGATGACTGTGATAATGTTGATCACTATAATTGTGATATTTTCGTACCTTTCCATCTCTGCTCCAGACATATCTCGGTATATGAGATTTTGACGGTATTTTCAAAATCCTGGCCCAAAATACTGTGGTATACTGTCCAAGCCTTGTTCATTGTACTTGGATCAATGTCAAACAGTCCTCAAAATATCGTACTCTAATTAGTCTCAGGTATTAGCGTATGGATCTGTAAGTCTTACAGGAGCAGGATCTATCATGAGCCGCATCTTATTTCCGTGCTCAAATTTTTTTTAAATATAAGCAAGACTCCTGTATTATACTGACCCATAAATATGCTTATGAAGCAGCATTGCGTGCTGATGCGTCTATCTCTGTCCACATCCTCTGCTGGATGTCAGAGGATTTGGTTGCACGTACAGTTGAAAAATAAGAACTTCTGTGTTGTCACTCAAGGTTCTAGCTGACAAGCGCGGCAATGCCCTGTGGCTAAATGAGAGGGAGTGCTCCATTCAGAGGCGCAATCAGAAGGTGGTGGAAGAGGCTCCAAGGTAAATTCACATCTACTTCACCCTTTTAGTTAATAATAAAAACAATATTAATAATAAATAATAATAATAATAATAAACCTAACCTTGTCATATTTAAATCACTGCTTACAAACCAGCTTCTATCTCTCGAAGGACCATCTCTCCGCATATGAGAGAAGGTGTTGGGGTATCTCGAGTATAACCAGTCCGTTTGTGCTCTCCAGCCGCTCTGTGGTTCACCTCTTCTTCTGAGAGTAGAGTGGGTGGGTGTGTTTTGGGGTAGTGGTGGGCCACGGTGCCCCTCGGTGTTGAGGACCAGAGAAGCGCGGCCTGCTGATACGCCGCTGGCGTGTGCTGCTCCTGCCACGCTGGGCGGTGGGGGGAGGGGGGGGGGGTGGTCGGCTGCTGGCCCTCGACTTCACCTCCTCCAACTGGCCATTGTTCCCCTCCCAGCCCGAGGAGTCAGATCGGGAAGTACTGCCAGCGCCCAACACCACTGTTCTCTCTCTCCAAAAGAAAAAAATGGCTTTTGGGTTGCTGGTGTGTGTGTGTGTGTGTGTGTGGTTTTTTTTCTTCTTTTTTTCCCCTCATCTGTACTATAGTCTTGAACTGAACTCGCTTAGTGTCCCGAGACACCCTACTTCTCCCTTCACCATACAGTTTTAGGCTGTTAAATTGACTCTGGATTGTTCTGCATCAGTGTTGGAAACCATGGAGCTTCACTGTGCTAGATGAGCATTCCTGCATCATGTCCAGGTTGGCTTGGCATTCGGCTCCAGGTCACCCTTCACCTCCTCCAGAACCACCATGCAGTGCACCCCCCCCCCCCTCCCATAGCCTGATAACTGCTCTGGTCTCCTGATTGTCTAAGAACCACCAGGGACATAATGGTAGAGCATTATTCTCTAGGAGCACTTTAAATATTTGGAATTCTTATCCACTACAGGTGCTTTGTTGTGGTCTTGTTTCCTCTCTGCATCACCTTTTAAAAGCCAAAATTTCACTCACACATACAGAATTGATGGTACTGATAAAACACATTTATTAAAGGTTGATGTAATTGTGGTCAGCCAAGGCCACCCGGTGGTTCACCCTTTTATGTGAACTACACTCTGAGAAGGTTATGCAAATACTCTTTGTGGGAAAGGCCCCATTTAGCAAGCTGTGATATTAATGAATGCTCAGGCCGAATGCCCGTGAGGTCCTCGTGAATATGTGGAAGTAATCAGCCCGTCCCCTCTCCGTAGCACGTTCCTGGACCCCGAGACAAGGCGAGCGATGGGTGAACAAGCCGTGTCGCTGGCCAAGGCCGTGCAGTACTCCTCCGCCGGTACCGTGGAGTTTCTGGTGGACTCCAGAAAGAACTTCTACTTCCTGGAGATGAATACTCGCCTGCAGGTACTCAGGATTCCCCGCACCAGCTGACTCTCCGTGGCTGGACAGGGTGCTCCACGTTTCCTGCCCTCGTGCAGCAAATTTCCTCTGCCTCTTTCCCCGATCGAGCACATGCTCAGTAAGGTCTGGCCGTACTCGTGAGATTCATGTCAACGTCAGCAGTAAAAACATCACCACCTCTCCAAATATTTGTCAAACAGCGGTGTCTCCTTTTTCACATTCTCTGTTTGGTGTCTATTTATTTATTTGAATAAATCTTATTTTTAAGACAACGGTTGATGCCTGACATTGCATGTTTTTTTTTTTTTTTTTACTTTATTTCCTCTTTCTGAGACCAACAGCTTTCCTTTGTGTGCCCTCTGTGCTGGTAACCAGCATGTGTAAGGTTACACTCATCACCGTCTTTACAGTAATGCCTGACCACTTGGAAACTCTCCGACTTGCTTAGAACAACAACATCTACTTATTGTATCATAGGCGATGCCCTGTCAGGATTAGTGACCCATTGCAAGTGTGTATTAGATAGATTTAAGGAAGTCACGTTCGCAGCATGCAGAGCCTTGTACATCTTTTGTAGTAGTGTGTAGTAGTGTCTATAGTATGTTGCTGACCTCATATGGTAAGTGGGTCGCATTTGTAACGGACTCTTTTGAGAGTTTATTTGTATGCAATTTGTTCTATTTGAGAAATGCTTTCTTTAAATTGGCCCATCTCTTCAATTGCCATAATTTAGGTATCAATGTTTTTTTCTCCTCTTTTTTTAAATGCTATTGCAACAGATGCATGGGGCAATTCCAGTTTCAATGGCCTTAGCAATTGGTGTCTGTTGCTCAAAGTGCTTTTGCCTGAAGGTCACAGATAATACAGAACAGTCGCCCCCATTGGATGGGGGCCACAAAAGCTGGCAATTTCACAGAGGGGTCTGACACTTTACACGATGGACAGTTTAGGTAGCAATGCTAGGAGGCTGGGTTTTAAAGTATTAGGAGCCTGGCCGGTCGGGAGGCATTTATAGGCTGTTGTGCCTGACCTTTCCGAGTAGACTCTGCTTTGTGGCGGGATCAGCGTTTTTGGTTATCTGAATCCCCCTGTGGAGATTTGGGGAGCTGTAGGAGAGCAGGAAAGCAGCAGAAGGTATGTGAGGGAGGGGGACGGGGGGGGGGGGGAGAATAGACCCACGTGTGATGTCTAAGTTACGCAGACAAAGGGAGGGAAAATATGCGTTTTGTCTCCTTTGCCCCGCCTCCCAACTCATCAAGCGATCCTATTGGAGGAGAATTGTGGAATTTCATGGCCTCTATCTGCTTGCTTCCCCTGTCCTCATAGCGGTGGCTTCTGAATCCTGGATGAGGGCCATGCCTCTGAGCTCATCCGACGTCCGACCGCAGCTCACGATCTTCCTGTACAGATGATTCATAAGGCGGCTAATTCCTCCTTTGGTGGATGTAGCGCTCAGGAGAGGAAGGGATAGAGAGGCAGGTGCCTCAGTATGGTTACATGAGCTGGTGCATGACCTCCACCAGGCTGAGGCACGTTGGCTAAGAGGAAATGATGACAGTAGTGACAGTTTACAAATAGTCTTCTTATAACCTCTTCGTGGAGGCCAAAAATGCGCATACGCTGGCACAGAGTGGTTTTTTTTTCTTCTTTTAAACGATTGCATTAAAAATGACAAATTTGGCGACTTCATGATCATTCTTTGTTGTCTTGGAGTGCAACAAGAATATTTCTGTGTCGTTCAAACTGATCTCGTTACAGTAGGTTTTGAGTCTCCAGCCCCTTCCTAACAGGCGCATTAAGTCCCTCTGAAGAAACAGATTCCTAATTGCTTAGTGTTAATATTGAGCAAGGGCTCTCGCATATTTTTTTTCCCCCCAATATCAATAGTTGTGTGGGTGATGCTGAAGAGCCTGTTTTCTCAGTGGGTGTGCCTCAAGACAGGAATGTTTGCGCTAATCATATAGAATTCCCACTCATCTCCACTGTGAAGATGACAAAGTGCTACTTTGTCACATTGTTTAATTGCTGTGCTTTGAGTTGAATGCAGTGTGGTAATGCTTTTACCAAAGCTTCCCCATTATTGAATTTTAGGTAATTTTTCTTTCCCCTCTATAAATTTATCTCTCTGAAGCCACATAATGCAAATGCCCTGACTGCAGTTACACTTATCATAGAGGTTGGTTTGGGTGTATATAATGAGCACTATGTAGAAAAAAACCATAAAGATTATCTTTTTTTTTTGTTGCAGCGAATGCAACTGGATGATTATATTCAGTTTCTTACCTCTGGGTGTTTGCTTTAGTACTTCTGCCCCAAAACTTAATTTCAGATCACAACTAAAATCATTGAATTCCACAAAATTCAGTGCATTCCCACATGCATCTTAAACAAATAGAACTGTAACCCTCCACTGAAGATCTCAGAAGTCCCAGGTTCCTATCTATCATATCTTAACTAGCAGGAAAAACAACCGTCATGTCAAAAATAGCTAGAGGCTATGATAAAACAATATCAATATTTTTAAGCAATATTTAAAGGAAGACACAGTAGAGGGCTTGGCTGATCTTTGAAAAAAATAAAATAATATAACGTAGTTTTCATTATTAATCATAAAAATGCCTAAAGCCAGAAATGTGCTAATTATTCAGACCCATTCTCGTATCTGAAAAAAAGGTTATGGCTGACTGTAGGGTTAACATTTATGTTTTATTTATTCATTTATCAGAAACTTTTTTCTGCAAAGTGGCATGCAGTTGAGAAAGTAGGGTCAGTCGGTCCCTGGAGCACTTGGGGTTATGGGTCTTGGTGAAATCACTCTGACGAGCGTGGGATTTGAACCAGCAACATTTTGATCACAGTTGAGCCACACACCGCCACTATATAATGTTCATATTTACGAAACTGTGTGTGTGTGGTCCAGCTATATCTTAAATTGTGGGGACCAAATGTCCCCATAACGCGATGAATACCCGTTTTTTTTTTTTACCTTATGGGGACCAGACCATGTTTGCAGCGTTGGCTGTTTTGGAGACTGGACCAGCAGACAATTCACTTGTGAATGGCAGTTCTAGGGATCAAAGACCTTAAATGCCTCATTATAAAGGGCTTTTGAAGGCTGAGACAGACTGGGATAGCAAGCTGTTCTTTAGAATTGTTTTTTTTTTATTTGATGACAGATTTAGCAGGAAATCATTTGGTGGGAAATGTTTATCTCTGTTTACTGCCTGAAGCATTTTTTGGGGAGGAGACTTTGTGGGGTGTTTGTCTCAAATTGCAGTATGGCAGATATTTTTCTCTCTTCTGTGTTAACCGTACACCCCTTTCCATATATTTTTTTGAAGTCTATGTCCCTTTAAATAAATTGCAAGATTATAAAATATATCCACAGTACTGTATGTTCACAGCTAAGTTAAAACAGTAAGACTCCAGTTTCTTTCAAAAGGCTGTATTTAATGCGTAGTCTTATTTTATGGTGAATGGTGAGTTCAAAGTCGTATGTGTCTTTGTGTGGTGCCACAAGTGGTATGTGAAGATTTTTGTCTCAGTCAAACTGCTTAAGTGGTCTTTTTACATGTAAATCTTAAATTATAACACTAAAACAACACGATGCTTTATTTGGGTCTCTTGAGTAGTTCTGAGTATTTGTTGTGCGGTTTAATCGTTGTACACAGCAATGTACTGATCTTGCAGATGCATTCCTGTATAAGCCTCGGTATTCCTCAGTCCTGGGCACGTGGCCACATAGTAAAATAACAGGCTAGAAGCTCTCCCCCCCCCCATCGAAAACTATCAGCAGGGTTGCCAGTCACCCCCCGAAATTAATTTCTGGGTCTGGGCCTGCTCAGTGTTACGCATGATTATTTCATATCCATTTGAAATATGGCAGAATGACTATTGATAGCCTACATCAGGTGACGCTTCCTGAACATACATACCATCTTTATAAGATGCAGTTAGCATAAATTTAAGCGTAACATTTTGCGTTCCTGTGGCTGCTCATTAGGGTTGTCGCCGCTAAGATTCACTGTTGTTTCTCGCCCCCTTCAGGTTACCTGCTCCTTATTTGAATTTGGCTCTAGTGACCGCTGTCGTCGGGGGTGGCAGCTCCCCCCTGGCCTGTGTCTGTTTTGAGCGTGGCTCGCCAGGTGTCCTGTATGACACGGATATGACAGAGCCCTCTGCCAGCCCCCTTTCTGAAAACACCGGCGAACACCCTCGTGTCTGCTAGGAGCATCATGTTTCCCACTGTCTGTGACATCATCCTGTGACATCATCCTGTTAGCTGGTCCTTCTAGACAATAGGTAAATCTGTCAGAGTGGCAGGGGATCCATTTATTCCTGAGCTTTTAGGGCCTTCCTGCGCACACTTCTCTGGGCTACGCTTAGGCTGTAGAAATGTAATAGAAGCGTATCAGAAAGTGCTCCCTGATAATTGTCCATAGTCATGAGCACCTTAC
>JAODUD010000001.1:42367246-42379111 GCA_026784285.1 Stomatorhinus walkeri | reverse complement strand
CCCCCACCTCGCTAGTATGTTTAGCTGAGGCAGAAAAGCCTTACAGGTATCATCTGGTAATACTTTAAGGTATGATATGTTAATAAAATGTGTCAAGATGTCTGAAACCCCTTTCTCTCTTTATAAACAAACTTACAACGTGAACCGAGCTAATTAGCAAGCCCATCTGTTCAGTTTCACAAACTTACTGATATTTACCAGAGAAACTGTAAAAAGACAAGTCTAGTTTTTCATAGCAGATGACATGTTATAAATCTGAATTTAAATTTCCCAGTCTGCAACCCAAGATTTATTTCTTCATTTATTTCCACAGCTACCTTTTTGTATTATCGAGGTTTAACATCCGTAATTAGGCTATTCGTTTTACCGAACACATTTTTAAATTGTCAGGCTTTTCTAATTAATGCCATTATGAAAGAAGGCGTGCGTAATGAATCCACGTTGGCTTTTCTCGGTGATGATGTGCTTACTTTGTGATATGAGAAGCTAATGCGTCGGATGTCAGGACAGAGCCGGGTATTCCCGTAACGACATCATGCTAAGCCGCTAGCGGCATTTTGCTGTTAGCATGTTGACCGCGTTGATCCTGCTCCCGCTAAGCGCTACGCAGATAAGTCCGAGGGGAGCGGAGGAGGGGGGGGGAAAATGAAGCATCCATCTGCTCATTTCTGCTCCTCTGCACTGATGTGAGATTACGGTAATCTGGTTATTTGTCAGGACAGGTTAGTGAAAGCAGGCGAACGAGTGAGGTTTGGGTTAAACCAGTTGTGTGGAAATCACATGCTTTGTCTTCATACTTTGAACTATTCCATTTCCGAGAGGTGGAAGGGGGGCAGTGGTAGCCGGTGGTTACTAATCAGTTCCGTGTTACATTTTAGTAGCACCTCTGACTGAGCTAAGACAGTCTTGTTATTGTACAGTTACACCCCCCAGCCGTTATAGGCCTTCAATTGTTTGTGACTCACAGTGTTTACTATTTCCTTACATTGAACGTCACGTTAATGAGCCCTTTTGATATTTCTGTACGCTATAAAAATATTATGGGGAAATTAAGGCATGCTGACTTTGACATAATTGAAAACTTAATGGCTTCATGAATTTTAATAGGCGAGTGTGTTTGTTAACTGCCAAGTGTCTGAGAAGGTACCTGGGATGGAAACGGCGGTAAAAGTCACTGCTCAGAAACTGTGTATTTTTCTGTCAAGCATTGTCACGCCAGTCTCTGCTTGTATTCTTAATTTTCTAGGTTGAACACCCCATCACTGAATGCATTACCGGCCTGGATTTAGTCCAAGAAATGATTCGCGTTGCCAGTGGTTACACACTCCGACACAAGCAAGCAGATATTCCCATCAATGGTTGGGCCATTGAGAGCAGAGTTTACGCTGAGGTAAAAACAAGCAAATAATTAAGAAAAAAAACAAGGAAAAGCTGCCATTACATTTTTCCTTCTTTAGCGGTTATATGTTTCATGCTAAAATTGGATCGACTAGAGGTATAAATTTCAACAGTAAAAAGTATTTTAAGTATTTAAAAAGTATTTTAAGTATTTTTGTGTGTTGCCCTCTCAGACTGCTTTGCTTATTTTTAACAGCTTTTAGTTTTTTTTATACAATTGAATCCCCCCCCCCCCACCCAAAATGGCAGACAACATCCTGTGTGCTTCAGATGTTTTCTCTGTGAGCATTTTAAGACTGCAATAATTTTGTGACTTGTTATGCTAATTAGAGCGACGTTCTAAACCTTTTTAGTGTAGCTGTAGATTTATTGCTTATTTGCTTCCAAGGGAAGAAAAGACAAGGAGTTGCAGTAATTAATCCTGTTAACCAGGGATAATTGGGCAAGAAATGGCGTCACCAATGGCTTTAACTTTGAGAAGTGGCGGTGGACCTTGTTTCCTGTACTTTATTTAAAAGTTAACGTTTCCCCTTGTTTTAACTTCCTCCTTAGGACCCTTACAAATCCTTTGGCCTGCCTTCCATTGGCCGCCTCTCCCAATACCAGGAGCCCGTCAATCTCCTCCAAGTAAGTTTCCTGTTGGTTACTCCTCCCCCCCCCCCCCCCCCATTCCTTATTTGTGTATCACAAGGATGACTATGCTTAGATATGCAATGGTATTACAAATAGCAATCATTTTTCGGGTATTTTTTATTGCTGTGCAACATGAACACCTTATTATTATTCTTGCTTTGGGATGTTTGAATGTAGCTGACATTTACTCAAATAGCCATTGTTCAGTTAAACCACGGTTTACTTAATTTCTGTACTCCTTGGATTAGCTAATACTGCTGGGTAGTATGACTAGTATTTCTCTCCAAAGATATAGTAGTATGCTAATGGCAAACATACTTTGTTGTTTTAATTTGGTTCTTAAGTGCATGTAATTCATGGTTCTGGCTTCAGAAAGCTTGGCAAAAATGTCAATTTTGTGTTGCAACTTTCCATAATATTTGTCTCATATTGTGACTCCCTTGTCTTTGAACATTTGAAGGACAGTCACGGTGGGAGAGCAGATTTCCTCAGTGCTGTCTTTCTGGCCTTAAGTAAATGTAATTAATAGCAGAGCTGCGGCAATTTGCCCGGCGTTCCCCCGATCAGCTGCAACAGCACCGCTCATTCCTTGCACCCTTTCCTTTCCCTTTGGATGGTCTGCTCTCCTTTCATGCATAAGCTGAAAGCGGAGCAAGGAGAGAGAGAGACATTTTTGACCATCATCCGCTGTAGGAAAGCCCACTTAATGCGTCCTTTTTTCTTAACTCTTATTTGAAACTCTGTTAAGCTGCATTTTTATAAGGAAGTGCTTATGTGTTTCTCCAAAGGGGGAAGCCTCTAGCTTTGATGAGGTAGATAGCACTCAATTTGGGATTCTTTCAGAGAATTTCCGCAGCATAATTCATCCGCCAAAATGAACTCCCAAATTAATTTAAATGCAGCACAAAAGAGCTGCATCAAGGGACTGACTCACGCTGGTGTTGTGCTCATAGCTACATGGGAACTGTAGCAGTACCTGGGCAGGAAATTTCTCAGAGCAAATTTACCCTGGCAGGTCAGCTCATCTACATGATGTGCAGTACCAGTGACGAAAGTTTGGACACGCCAAGCCGCCTTCAAAGGGGAGTGATCAGTGTCACGTCACATGACTTGGCTACCTGACCTAAACACAGAAGAAATGGTTTTGTCTTAGGCTGACCGGAGAGTGCAGGAAAAGTGGCCAATGAGAGCTCAGCATTTGTGGGAACTCCTTCAGCACAGCTGGAGTGGCATCCCAGAGGATGGAGACAGTAGGGTCAGTCAGGCCCTGGAGTAATTGTGGTTAAGTTCAAGGGCCCAGTGGTGGCATCAGTTAGCCGACCCAGGGATTTGAACCGGCAGCCTTCTGAATCCCAACCCACAGAGGTGCACCACTCCCCAACATTTTTTTAAATATCTGGACAGTGCATAATCCATGTATGTTATTTTAAAGTGCTGATTTCTCTGTAATTGTCATACAATGTAGAGAATGGTACTGATAAACCGTTCTGTGGGTAGGTGTGTCTAAACTTTTGATTAGCGGACTCTGGACTACTCCTACAATAGTCAATCCAGTTCTTCATATGGCTCTTTGACACTTTAGCTAAGCTTATGCATTACACAGGCTGATAGGACCAACAGGCAAAATCTTGCATGATCTGTTGGTGTGAAATTTCCTATATTGATTCGAAGTGCTTCAAATAAACAAAATACAAAAAATAAATTTGATTTCATTTTCATTCATTTTAATAATCTATTCTCTGTTGTCATCAGGAAAAAAAATGAAGTAATGGAAAATTTATTTTTTAAAAAAGTTACATTTTATTTGATTTCTAAGAAACTACTTTAAAATTTACATTTTTGTTATATGTAAAGCCTTCATTGGAAATTTAAAACAATTTTGCTTAAAGTGGTATATGAACTGAGCTTGTTTTTTTGAATGAGTTTTAAAATCAAGCAGCCTGCATTATATTCCAGTCATGGCTGGTAAGGTCATTCCCATGAAGGCTTTAGGATAGTGCTTCTCTTGTTCAGGTGTTCTAGAAGCAGAAGCTGTTCAGTGTGATGCCTATTGCAGACAGTGCCCCTCGATGGCTGTCAGAGGAATTGGCCATCCTGAAGGAAAACGTACTTGGCAGAACTACACTCTCAGAAAAAAGGGCAAAAAATTGTACCTTTGCTTGTCACTGGGGCTGTACCCTCAAGGGTCTGTCAATTGTAGCCTTAGCTGCAGGTAATTATACCTTTTAAGCTACAGAAATGGACTTTGAGAAACATATCTGTACTATTGATGGTACATTAATGCTGTTGGTACCTTTGGTGTGTTCCACAAAGTCCATCTCTGTACCTTAAAAGGTACAATTACAAGGCTACAAATTTGTACCCTTTTTTCTGCTGTACAATTTTGAGTTCTGATGGACAGTCATGCACAGAAAACTTAAGTGAATTGATATGAATAGCTATATCGTATATAGAATGTATCAAAAAGCTTTCTGTTTAAAACATTTCTGAGTGTAAGGTATGAAAGATTTATTTTCCGATGTTCCCTTTGACCTGCCATTTATCTTCAGATCCATATACTGCGTAGGGGCCTCCACCCTATTCGAAGCAGGATGGGATATAAACTCACACCCTATAGATGATGTAGAGATGCCAGCTAGCCTAACTGCATGATTTTTGGTCTGTGGGTGATAGCCAGAGTACTCAAGAGCAACATGCCCGGGGGGGCGGGGGGGTTAGGCATTCAGTATTCCTACCATGGAGCAGAGTGCCACCCATGGAATCATCCTCTCTTACCTTCCCCTTTTTAGATTAATTGGACCTGAGGTTATGTTGAGGGGGGAGAAACTTGATATTCTCAATGTGAACTCACACCCTCCCCCCCCCATTCCCGGCACCCCCGGTTCATGAAGATGCTGTTTAACATCTTTAATGTGACTATCGTCAATGTCATTTGTGGCATAGAAAGCAAGGACGCTGCAAAGAATGCCCGACACCCACACTGAAGTAAACCCCCTATTAATTACATCATTTGAATAATTATTTCCTTGATTTGTTTTTCCCTCCTTCCCCTACTTCTCATATATATATAAAAAAAAAAAATATATATATATATATATGCATTTTATTTATATATTTTCACCTTGTACCTCTTCTCATGAAAGTTTTCACCATATGGTTGCAGATCAAATAATGTCAAACATTTTGCCCTTGCAAGTTTTTGCAATTTGCAGTTTTCCCAACGTGAAACCTGTTGAAAGCACAAGTGATAATGGGCATGCTCTACCCCCTATGGTCTTTCTCCCACCGAATCTTTCTTCAATTAATGCTACAGCAGGAGTTTTATGTAATAACACTTGCGCTTGCAAGATGACCACGTGAGCAGGTGGGCCGTAAACAAAAAAAGTGAAAAGCTCAGATTTGCTGGTGGCTGTGGCATCTCTGCTAAATGCACTGAATAAGGGTAATGTGACTGAGTCTGGGAAAGCACGTGCTTGGCTTTGTCTATCATGATTGCTTGTAGCACTGAAATTGAAGCCAGCGGGACAGTTGAAGCATTAACAGCTGTACTTGTGTATCTCCATGGTGATCACTTTTGCCCTGTCAAGGGACCCCCCCGTCCCCTCCCTCACGGGCGTTTAATCAAATTGGGGTTTCGCTCGTCAGGTGTACAGAGGCGGCCCGAAGGGGGTGGAGACAAGCTCTAAATTGAACAGTGAGAGCAGCCCGCCTCGTTCCCGCCCCTGTCTATAACCGGGGAGAGTGTTTAATTTTGCACCCCAAAGTATCTTTTCATAGGGCTAAATTTGGTTTGACCAGAATATATTGCTTCGAGGTATTAGAAAATAAAGGATGGAATTACATATAACCTTCCAGGCTGTCTGTGGATTTAAGTTTTGACACGATTCGTATCCGTAGTACGGGGTGGCTGGATGTTATTGGGGCCACGCACTCTCTGTAGACACTCTTTGTCCGTAGAAATTCAGCATGTTTAAGATGGAAAGGGAATGTGTTAAAAAAAGAATGGTTGGCATGCATCCTTCTCGGCGAAGCGTGCTTAGCGATGTCTGAGGCCTATATGGGGGGCGTGGACTGCTGTCGCTCTGACAGACCAGGTGAGTGCAGGCGGGAATCCCTCGGAAACCTCTCCCTCGGACGTGCTCGAGAGGCAAGGCTACTGGGCTACCCCCCCCCCCCCCAGGATTCAGCTCTGCGTTTATGCATCGCTCATGATCTTTGAATCGGGGAAAGAAGGAAAGAAAAGCAAACGTCCTGCATGTTTACTGTATCATTTTTAGAAAAACAGTATCTCTGCAACTTTGGGTTTTCTTTAAGTTCCAGGTTGTCGTTTAACGCGCTTATAAAATACTGAGAAGTGTTCATAGCCGTATATTTCCACCTACATGCACAAATTGAATTTTCTGAATTAGGGTCCCTTGTCAGTTTTCATTTATGAAGAATAATACATGTGCAGTCTAAAAATGTATGTATACAAAAGTCCAATGTTGGGTTCTGAGCACAGAATTTTGGGTTAGGCTTCCTGTGGACTTTTCTGAGGGACAGCAGTCATCCCTTTAGGATTGGCCATTTTATCGCTCATCCTTCATGACGTCAAGCAATTTTGCATATTTGCAAAGTCTTCTACTGATCAGTTTATGCTAAATGTTTTCATACGTTCACAGTTTCCACCTCTGGCACTTTAAGTACCTTTTTTGAAACCTATAAAATATTCACTTTGTTTTTTGGAGTTAAGGTTGAGATTTGGATAATAATTCCATTTTTTTCAATTGACTTGTTGACAATATTTTATTTTTGGTTGCTAGATGATTTGTTTTTGGAATATAGTCCTCTGAATAAACTTTATATTTATACTAACATTACGTATTACCTTGGATTTCTGTGACATGGTTTGATGGAAAGCAAGTGAAACAGATTTTCGAAAGCAGACACTATTAAATTGTGTGATAAATGATTGCTCACTTTTTCTTTCTCCTCGAATGTGGTGTAAGTGACATTCACATACTTTCAAGAGCTGCTCTGTACAATTGTTTAGTTCATTCTAAATTGCTGTTTCTGAGGCAGTGAAAGCAAACACTGCTGTGATGTTTGTTCCCATAACACTTTAATGGAAAATAGCAAATTATTCTTTTGTGTGTCTGTCCAGCGTTTTTTTTTTTAATTCTTTTTGTTTAAACTTGTTTGAAAGATCACTTTTTAAGGAAAATCTGTTAAATGCTCTATAAATTTCAGCTCGTACTGAATATGTATCTACGTGTCCTTGTGTTAGAAAGATAGTTTGTTTAAATATATGGATTTGTTTGTTCATTTTCAATTAATAATATAATGCACTGTTGCCTTATAGGTCCGTGTTGACAGCGGGATTCAGGAAGGGAGTGACATCAGCATTTACTATGACCCAATGATCTCCAAAGTTTGTAATCAAAATTTTGCTCTAAGCATTTGTTTATTGTGTGTGAATTATGATATTATTTGGGTGTCTTTTTCAAATATTCAGGTACTGTATAAAATCTTTGATTGCATATGGATGGTAGCAATGCCACTATTAATTCAGATATAAAAACATAAACGTGGAGACGTATCTTGTTATTCTTCAGCCAAGTCATGTAATTATACCATGACTCTATTGAATAAAAATCAGATTTAAATAAAACTTTAATATTGATATTTATGTTTGAAGCAAAGGTGCTATATCAAGAACAGTGGTCATTTTTGTCATGGCTAGAGTGAAGCTGTACTAATGTGTTTGATAATTAGTCTCGGGAGAGCAGACGGCCGGGATTCATCGGTACAGGAGGTATCTTTTGTTCAATGTAAATTCAATCACTGGCAACAATATGTTCCTGCTTTGAACCACCTGCATGCAGTTTAATGGTGAGTGGGGGAGTTTTGACTTGCATATACGCATGCTGAATGCGTATACGCATGCTGAAACCCTATCACTGTGCTGCGCCTGGAGAAAATGCATTTAGCGACAGAAGTGAGACTATGAGGGCGCATCTTAATATGTCCTAATGCCCATCTTTTGTTTGTTTTTAACCCTGAGCGGTGTGTTAGAATGTGGTTAGTCAGTCCTTTTAATATTCCGAGGTTGCTACAATGTGTCACCAGTAGAAGTGGGGGGGGGGGGGGATAAAAACAAGGAAGAAATCTCAGCGGCAGAGTGTCACTGTAAGTGTAATTTGAATCTTTGGTGGTTCTCTCCCCGTCTGCAGTTGGTCACTTACGGCTCCACCCGCACCGAAGCACTACAGAGAATGGTGGAGGCTCTTGACAGTTATGTCATACGAGGTGAGCAGCCCAGCTCCTGGTGTGGTAGGCTGGCACAAATTAAAGGGAAACAGCTGGAACGGGTTATAATTAACAAATTGAATATGATTTTGCTTATTAACTTGAAATTAAAACACAGAAAAGGCTGGCATTAATTAGCTAGAAAGTATTTAATTTAGAAGGAGCCTTTTTTTCTGTTAATCCTTGGCCAAAGAGTGTTAGCCTGGTACTCCTGGGCCCAGGAAATGACATCTGTTAGCTTGTATCTTCTTTCCTGTGGAATTTTTCTCTCCATCTTTTTCCTGTCTAGTGGTGGTATTTATTTCATTGTAGGTTTTGCAATTGACTTGAGTAGCATTTTAGCTATCAGTGGTGACTTTTTACTTTAATCCATATTTTTTTGCCAATTCAGGTCATTTATGAAATTGTTCATCTTTCACCCTGTGTGTGTTTGAATTGTCGAGCTGTTTATATATTTCAGGAAATAGCTTAGATATTTTTTTGGATCTGGGGGGTTGAACATCTACATATCTTCAGATGCCATATTACTGAAGTGGTGGCTTCTAACGGGTGAGAAATAATGAGAGCATGTGTACGCGGAGCGCTTCCTCAGTCCGACACAAAGAGTAAATGACATGGGCGGCAGGACGGTGTGGCTGTAGCAGGAGACCCTGTCAGCACCACTCCTGGCCAGGAGGAAAGGTCATTCTCACACATCCCGCGCGTCCAGCAGGTGGGACAAAAGCCTGAATTAATAATGCTGAGGAGCCTAGCAGTGGGACATCGGGAGGAGGCGGAGGTGGGGGCTGGCGGGGAGTGGGGGGGTCACTGAAAAGAGTTGAAACCTATGTTGTTAGCTAGTCCCTATCAGAGCTATCCCGGTTTACTAAATGCAAGATGTTAAGATGTTTATGAAGATTTTTCTTTACCTCAGTGGCGTAAAAGAAAATGGGATAATTGTATAAGAATTGAAAGAATGCTGTGGTAGATTCTATAGAAGGTGACATAAAGATCTGTAATTGGTGCGAACGTTAGAAATTTACAAGCGCGACTGTGGCGATGCGGCATCCTTGGACACGTGTGTTCCATGTTAGCCCTGTACCTTGTTACCGGTGACTTGTTCACTCTTCCGGTACAAGATGTGTGTGAAATGGTTGTTAAAGGCCAGTGACATGACGGAGGTGTTTGTGTAAATAGGAGTTGGAAGCGCTGAACCAGTGATGAAGTGTGAAAGTGAAGCAATTAGCAACGTTAAGTGGGTGTCAGCTCAGGGAATTCAAAACTCTGTGGTGATTACAAAAGTTTAATATTTATTAAACGCCAGACCTAATTTTGTCTGACCGCACTCTGTTAGTAATTATATATCGGGAGCTGAGAGAAGGGAAGGAAAAAGCAGGCAGGGAAAATATAAATGAATAGAAGTCGTTTAATATTTTACTAGTCATAGTTTAAATTGCACCCATAGATTGTATGAGTATTATTAGAATAATGGTAGTGTAATGTACGTGTGAGGCTTGAAGTAATGAAGAATTTGCACAGTACTTCACCTATTTCTATGTGCCGTTGTGATTTGCTTGAAGGTGGTAAAATGGTTGATAAGGGGAAAACATGAGATCTTTGAGGGCTAGACTTTTGACCACGCTTTACAGCTCCGCTACAGTGAAGGTATCTGTTAAACAAGCAAAAAAAAAATGTAACAACATAATTGGCTGCGGTCACAGGGTATTTATCAGCATTTGGTATGGTAAAAATATTGGCATGGTTAGCATTTAATCAGGATGATGGGCCCTTGACTTCGGCTGGGGACAGTATGAATTATTGCAATGAATTGGGTGCGCTTATTCTGCCAATATATATTTATTGAGTGTATGATTTAATATATATCTTTACTTTTATATGTACTGTACTCTGTTGTACATTGATTGCATATTTTATATATTATTTGTATTGCATCAGCTTTGGAAACCAGCAGTGTAACTCTTGTGTGTACAATTTTTTGGAAAGACTTTCTGAAATCATGCCTAAAAGCATATAGATTTACATGTATATGCTGCATGCAATTTCATTTGGAGCATCATATAATAAATCTGATGGGGCTATGGATTTAAATGTTACTTTTACTGCTTAATATATAAGAATCCATTCATTACATAGATGATCCCATGTATGTATCCCAGTCCCAGCTGCTGCGTATCACCCAGGTCAAGTGCTTTTAAAAATAACTGAGTGCCAAAAAAACCGTGATCCTAGAGGATCCGTTGTGGGCATTTCACACACACAATGGTCCTTTTACAGAACTGAACAGATACTGCAGCGTCTGTTGTCTATACTGTTACAGTGGTGTAGTACCTAATGAAAGGCTTCCACAGACATTTAAGGGATCTTGAAGTTACCCTTTTAAGAATGTGCCACCTCATTTATTATAATTATTATTAGTATTATTAGTAATAGTAGTAATAGTATCTTTAGTGTTGTTATTATTATTATTACTATTATTATTGTATTTTTTTTGCTGCACCCTGATCTCTTTCCTGTCTTTGCTCTTTGATACCCTCTTTTTTCCCTTTCTTTTGCTGTGCTTTGGTTTCTCCCTGTCCACTGCTGCCATGTGTAGAAATCTGTTGCCCTGCTTCACCCCTATCGGTGATACAACCTTACGAAAGGCAGGGGCGTAAGTGCGCACGCGCGGATCAGCCCCCGCCACCTTTGCATGCTCCCCACGCCTCCTCCCCCCTCTGTGATGCGACTGCAAGGACCAACTTTTTTTTGTATGAGCTCCATTGCCTTGATTTAAGAATTTAGAGAAAACTGGGTTCCCTCCTGCATTACTTTTGCAACAGAAAAGTTCTCCTTACGTAAGATAAAATGCATGTTGCTCATTTTTGACCAAAGTTTATGAAGCAACAGACATATTTCTTCCATTTCTATAATTTATAAATTTAAAACATACTTTTTAACTAAAAAAACTTAATTTTTGTGACGATAAAAAATGGCTTTCCCTTTAAAATCCCTTCTGTTAGAATTGCTTTTGACATGAGAATAGTAAAATAGATTAATCAAATTCTATTATTGAGTTTTTGTGTATTATTGTAATGAAAAATGTTATTGAGGCGAAAGTGTGGTTTTCCTTTATTTTGAATTCCCGCCTTCTATCGATGAACATGGTCTCTTTTCTTTTTCTTTTCTAATTTCCCATTTTTATGGAATGAGCACTATTTACTCTCTGTTCCATCCTTTTGAATGTTCAGGGCTCGATGTCTGGTCAGTATTTTTCAAACAGCAGGCAGTCCCAGGCAGGCTGTCGGAGGGTCATCATTCTTTGGTCTCTCTGTTGCTCACACACAGATGGAGACCTCCTGACCTTTGACTGAGGTCATTTTTAAATTACATATTTTCAGATTCGTCTTTTTGGCTGGGGGTTTTGAAACAGAACATTCCAGATGGAAAAATGTCACTTGCAAATCTGTAGTATCTGTTGAGATTTGGACCAGTTCATTATAATTTTTTTCCCTTAAATGAATCAGAATTTCATGATCTGCTTTTTATTGTCATGTAAGATTGCGCTTG
>JAODUD010000001.1:42340811-42359246 GCA_026784285.1 Stomatorhinus walkeri | reverse complement strand
CAAGTAGCCATGTTTCTGTGTCTCACAGACTCATAGCCTTAGACTTCATATTTCACCTAACCCTCCCTCATACACTACCTTAGGACATTGTGTCCTGGCAACGCATAACCTTAGCTGCATTTTGAGCTGTCTGCTACACTGTCTATTTTACGTTATCAAAATTTGTTTGTCTTCAGATTATCAACATTGCCTTTATTTTACAGTATGATATAATTTTGACAGTCTATCAGAGTAATACTTGCACCTGTGGTGAGAAGAAAGGGATGAACTTGTATGTTTTTGAACTTGTTTTTATTTTTTTGTTCCTATTTCTTTAGAAGACGCTTTTATCGAAAGTGACACGCAGTTGAGTAATCAGGGTCAGCTACTGCCTGGGGCAGTTAAGGTTAAGGGCTTTCCTCAAGGGCCCAACAGTGGAATCACTCTGAAAACCACGGGCTTTGAACTGGTAACCTTCTGATCGCAGGCACAGCATCATAACCCGCTGAACCACACACATCCTCTTATTTTTGCCTGACATTTTTTTTCTAATTCTGCACAGTAACAACTTTGTGTCCAAATATAGGCTAAAAAGTAAAAAAAAAAAAAAGAATACGCATGCACATAATGCATTAGAGGTCTTCTGCTTTATGTATGCACTAGAATTTTCTTTAAAATGTTTCAAGATAGGATTCCATTCAATATCATCCTCTGTAATAAATTTGCATCCTAGCCGTACGACCCATGAAAGGTATTTGTGAATTCGCTGTCCAGTGCCAGGATGATTTTCCCACGATGACCTGCTCACGTGCCGTTCTGTGGCCAGCTGTAGATTCCTCTGTCGTCCGCTTCAGATGATTGTGGCCTGGCTCGAGGTTGGAGTGGCTGGAAAGATTTATTTGTCTTAAATGAAAATCAATTTTTCGTGCTATGGCGCGGAGGGTCACTTCCACATGGACCTCGACAAACGTGTTTACGGTAGGGCTGCCAAAGCCTTAAGTGTCACTCAAAAATGCAGTTCTTCTCATTTTGATTTGCATATCTGAGTCATTATATTACACTGCAGTACAAGGGATTTTGGTAATTTTTTTATTAACCAAGACGAAAGCTAATGTGTCAGCTCAGTATTTATGTGTTACGGAGCCCTATTCATAGATTTTTCTCTTATGTGACTTAATACTCCAGCAGCAGATTTCCTCCATTGAATGGATAGGTTATATAATTTGTAAAATTCCTACTGATGTCTTGAAATTTATTTGGGGGGAAAATGAAATTCAACCTTGATATAACCTTCATGAAGCATTTAAATCATTTCAGATAAAAAGTTATTTTGCACATTTACTAAAATGCGTTCAATAACCTTGAGCAGTTTTAGCGAGTTTCTTCAGATGAAGTGATTTTATTGTACACAGATTATTTTTATAAATCTGTGTTGAAAATTTTGGATTTAGTCTGCATTGTATTGTTTTTTACATCCTTTTTTTCTTGTGATGACTAACATAACATTTGATTAATCTGATTCCAGAAAACTCATTTTCTGGGGTAAACCTCTTTTCTTACTCTACTGACCACGCAGAACAAGGGTTCTTAAGTAGAAATGTAATAATTTCATGTTATGGGAATTTTGTGAAGAGACCCTGAATGGCTATTAAAGAGGTTAAGTCTTTATGCTGGCGTTTGTAATCGAAGAGAGCTGTCTCATTTCTTCCCCAACATTTAAGGTCACTCTCAGTTTCAGAAAAGGACCACGGAGAGTCCTGTGCCATGGGTGACTGTATAGGTAATAAATAAGGTTCTAGCATGCATGTTACTTCCTGTTCTTTGTTTGCCTTGTGAGAAGAGGTAGTGTAGTTTTTTTTCTGTGTTTCAGATTTGCAGTTGTGCTCTGAAATATTCTCTTGGAAATTTCACATGGGTCAGCTGACCTGTTCCTGCACTCATTTAGTTTTTTAACAAATAGTACCTTAAATTCGGACAAAACTGTGCCATGTTTCATTTGAAAACCTTTAATGCCCATTTCAGACATGTCTCCTTATTAATAATTAATGTCTCATAAAATATAATCTTATCCCTTGCAAGCAGCATCCGATATCACTTTAAAGAGTCCGAGGACAATTGTTGTGCTAGAATCCCATCAGATGATATTTCTAAAAATATCAAGTACTGTTTTCCCTGCCCCTTTAAGTCCAAAGCAAGGGGGGGCGGAGATCGTCTTCTATTTATTTTTCTTGGCGCCACATTCCCGTTTGAAACTATCCCATTTGATTCCATGGTTCTTATTTTACTGTTCATGATGTCGATTTTATTTAATCTGAGGGCTGCAAAGCGTGAGCATCCGCGAGACAGGCACTTGTAACACATGACATTTACTCTCACCTTTCATGGAATGTAAAAAGAATAAAGATCAATTATTTCCAAAATATAAAGTTTCATTAAAATCACTTTTTGCTCTGTCCCAGACGTTTTAAATGGGCCATCTGTCTAAACATCTCCCTGCTTTTTCTGATCATTTCCTCGACTTATTCATGAACCTTGGGAGCTCTGCTTTGTAGTCTCAGGGTAGCCTGTTCTGTCCACCCCCACTGAATCTATGTTCTTGCATAAAATATTTTTACGGTGCTGGAAATTCTCTGTACTCTGTTCACATGAATGGCCGACTTTCAGAAGTTTTTTTTTTTTTTTAAATACCCCGCCACCTCCCTTTCTTACCCTTCATTGAGGAACCTCACCGCAGTGGCTACAAAGCACAGTGCATTATTCTTGATCTTTTTTCCTGCCCCCCCACAGAGCACGTTATGATGAAGGATTCCTTAATGATGCTTTGACTATTAACATTGTTTTAAGTCAATATGTCTCTTTTATTTTCCTGTTCAATTGCTACGATAAATATTAAAAAGAAAGACTTTGGGCCTTTGGATGATTTTGAAGTATTTACTGGCCTGTATGATTCGACTTAGCCTAATAAGACTTCTCATGCTTAATGTTCTCAAACCCAGATGACCAGATTTTTATGCTGCTATTTTTAATGCCGCATAGCATTTATGTTTGTATAAAACGAATATCTAGTTTGATACGTAACCATACTTTTAACGTAAAGTATGTTAGTGACTGAATGTATTTGTTTTTTTGTCTAGGTCTTCATAAATACACACGTGCAGAGGTGAATACAAACCAGTTAGAGCACTTAGTGCAGAAATATACTGTTTGAGAATGAATATTTGACCCCCCCATTTTATAGCTTATGACTTGTGCCTCATCTTGTATATACTAAATTTCCATTGTATATACTATCCCAGCATTGAGTCAGCCTCATTGTGAAGTGGAATATCAGGGCATCGTTCAACACTAGAGCGTGTTCATGATTTGTTTTGTTCTCCAGGAGAAATCATGCCATTCACTCATGATGTTCCCCAATAAAGGGAGATAAGGTGTTGTTGCCTATGTGACATATATCATGTGATGGCATTAAAAAAAATAGGAGTTCTAAATATGAGTATAAATGAAGTCTCTAATCCTCACTAAGCCTGTACTGTATCATTTTAGTGGCGCATGAGCACAGACCACACTGTGGGATGATTCCCACTGTGTTAACACATGGGTTTGGGTTGGATTTTGTGTGGGTTTTGGTGGGGGATGGGTCTTCTATGCCAGGCCACTTCCATTTGTGCTGCTGTTCTGTTGGGGCCGGGGGGGTTTTCGCAGTGGCTACTTCTGCGTCTGCCTATGACACATAGGTGACACTATGGACCCAACCCTTATGACAGGCTTGACCTACTGTAGCTGAAGAGGCGGCCTTGAGTGGGCTCTTGGCTCTCCGCCAAAGACGATATTTCTGCAGCGGCTCCTCGCTGGCTGTCTTCAGGAGATTCTGCCGCAGTTTATGTTTCGGGGGCCTGTCCTGTGCCTGCCACTCAACGAGGGCTCATCTTGCATATTGCTCACCAAGTAAGCTATTGATAGACTGCTTGGTACCAAGAATCACAATCTGTCCACACAATAGCCTGGGAGGCTGCCAAAAGAAATCTGCAAATGGTTGTAGTCTGCTTAACCTGTAATGCTGAGGCCAATTTATTTATTAATCATTTGGCATCATCTGTACTGTAGAGTATAGGTAGATGTGATAATGGCTTTGAATCTTAATTATTTAATTAATATGTATTGTTTGTCAGATTTCATATTTAAATATTCAGTAGTTCGTGGGGTGAGGGATGGGGGGGGGGGGGGTATGTTCACACTTGCCAACACCAACCAAAGAATGGTGCTCTGTCTTGGTGAGCAGGCCTTAGTGGCTCATATGTTAGGTTTGTGCGCACAGACGGGTCTTTAGTGCGGTGGCTTTCTGGAAGTGACACATTTGTCTTGATCAAGTCAGTGTTGATAGGGTGCCAGCATTGTGTCTACTTGATGGCGATTTGGGGCCACTTTACGGGGCCTGGGGATCCCCCATCAGGCCAAGGCCTTGGACTTAGGCTGCCGGCCAGCCCAGGATTATAGAGAGCCCACACTGTGCACTGGGCGACCTCGAGGATAGGCCCAGCACGCTTTGGGGTCACATGACAGCAAATTAGACAAAACTGGGGGAAAAATTGAATTGGGGACAAGAAATAGCAGCTACATACAAACAATGTTTGCTTAGCTTAAAGTTAAATTTTTTTATTTCTTACGTTTTCTTTTTTTATCTGTTTATTATGGTTGTCATCGTGTTAGTTCCAAAGAATTTCATTCAATAACTTTATTTATTGGAAACGATGCAAAATGTCCCATGAAAGCTTAGTTGTCAGACAAAACTGTGTGAATTTTGGTAAAGTTTCCTTGTTTCATTTTCATTTAGCCCTGTGACCCAGTTCGGGGTGTATTAGCAGATTACAGAATAACCATGGAACCTGATACCAAACTTTCCATCCCAAAAGTCTTCAGTGTTATGTTTTTTTTATTATTATTTTGTTTTTGGTGTGTGTGGGAGCGACAGGAACACAAAGGGATCAGCCATGTATCATGTTTGTTTTTTTTTTAATAAACTAAAGCAATATATCAAAATTAAGGAGAATCATAGATTTTCTGGTAAACAGATTTCCCACCGTTTCTAGGGCTAACCACGAGACCAAAGCTTGATTGCCACTATACGTTTTGAGATTTTCCGCTGCCACTGTGTAACCAGTCCACCCAAGGGCGTTGTTTCCCAGCTCTGTGCTTTGCCTGTAGCCTACACAGGCCCACATAGCCGAATGATGAATGATACTTAATATAGGTTAATTTCCGAATGGTGGGAGACTTAATTACTACATAGCTATGGAGTGCAGTGGTTCTGGGTGCTGGAGCTAAAATGTGGTGGATAATGCGGGCATTGTTTTACAGAGTCTCCAGCTCCCAGCAGGAGCGGAGGAGGTGGGAACTGTCTGTGGAGTTGGAGAAGGGGGTCCACGCCGTCACTGTCTCCCACTCCGGATCAACCTACACAGTAAGTCCCATCTGCCCCCCCCCAAGGACCTACAAACACATCCATCCTCGCGGTTACACCTCCTGTCGCATTCTTCACATTTCCATTCACTCGCTAAACTCCTTCCAGCCGAATTTCGCCTCATCTCACAATTAAAATGGGTTTTTATTCTGAGGATATAATTGTAGTACCTGAACTGCTTGTGCAGGTGCCAAAAACCTTTTATCAATATGTACACAATATGTATGCATGCATGCAGAGCTGATAATGCAGAGGTATCTCTGGTGCTAAAGAAACTGTCAAAACAATGCAAAAAAATAATTTTCAAGTCTCTTCCCTGTGGCTGACATGAACATCTTTATATATTTACTTCTGCTCTCATAGATTGACATATATTTGCTGAGTATTTGCTTCTGTTTGACCAAGTCTTCCCTATTTTCTAAATTCAGTTATAACCCCATTCTTTCTGGTTGAAGAATCGAATATTATCTTTGATAATTGTAATTCTGTTTCTGGAAGACTGTGTGCCTTACCACAGAATGATGACAAATGTAATTGAAGATGTGTGGGAGGAAAAAATCTAGATTCAGTCCCTGCAGAAACTCGGTGTCCTGTCCAAAAGATCTGAGAACATGGTAGTCTCTACCAGTTCTGTACCAGATCTCTTTTTACCCACCTTGCTCCTAAAGTTCCTTAGTCCAGCAAATTTGGCAGCTGTTTAGTAACTGGTGAATCTGCAAAAACAAATGAGAACTTGAATTGCTTGAATTGACAATTACTAGAATTAGATTTTTTCTGAAGTCCTGCAATTTAATAACTGAATACTTGACTATCATTATTAAAATGTATTCCTAGTATACATTCATCCAGAATCTCTGAACTCCTGGATGCGTTTTCTCCCCTGTTCTCTCTACTAGTGCTACTTTAGTTTTATTGGAATTGAATTTCTGATTTCGATTTAATTCCAAATGAATTGAAAATGGTGACATTTATAACAAAAGTTACAGAAGTATATTAGGCGCACATATAAGGAAAAAACATTTCCACTTTAATCTTTCGCACATAGTCCAAAATGTTGAGAATCAAACTAGCACTGTCGAATATAGTCAAAATAATATTTGAAGAATGAAGTCAGTTTGTGGCTACCATACGTTAAGCGAGCACATCAGGGGAATCAGATAAAGACTGGGTTTCCTCTAGGATGTATAATGCAGGCACAAAACGTCCATTACAATTTAGATCTGAGAGACAGTCTTGACCCTTGATGAGTGTGATAGCGGTAATTGGTCACTCAAATGTTAAGGGAATAGAATGAATGCACACTGCATGCTGTGTAACTACCAGCTAGAGAGTAGCGGTCAACTTCAGTCATATTTCTATAGCAGACAAATGGGCCTGGTGCTTTCTGGACATATGAGATTCCAAGCTCAGGATCAGGTTACTTGTTGTAATGGCTGCTGTTAAATCTGCTCTTAAATTCAACATTTATACACGATAATGGTTTTTTTTTTGTTTATCATGGATTACTGATATCTGCCATGGACTACTGATATGTAGGCCTAGTTTGTAGGATCTAACTTTCACTAATCCTCTGGCAGAGAATGTGTTTGATTGTGGGAATATCTAAAGGTTTTTTCTTCTGTTTTATGCACAAATGCATAATGGCTACTTTTTCTTGCGGTATTTCCAGTAAGTTCCTGAAATGTTTAAAAAGAAATATTGTTCAATATTTAACATACCGTACACCGAACATGTACAGTGCTGTTGACTTAAGTTCTCTAAATATGGGGCATGTAGGGAGAAACTTTATTCTCAGTTTTTCAAAATGGGACACGGCCCAGATATCATTCAGTATGTCAATTTTCAATAAGTTTTATAGTTCAGCAGCAGAAAAAAGTGTCTCTGGCTATTTGCCTCCATCAGAGGACTGAAGTGCAAAAAATGGCATCATCTAGAGTATTACACAAGATAGGGTGGGACAACTGATTGAGTTGAAATATTCAGGGCTGGGTCTCTCGCAAGCATGACAGCCCTGAAAAAGTCAGTACCGGACCTGAAGTCTGATCATGTTATGGCAACTTGTATTGTTAAGATAAGCTATGTGGTGTTTGTGGTTTTTGGCTGCATTAATGACCTCAACCGCTATATTTTGTGGTTGGATAACCACACTAGTAATAACGATCGCAGATTAAGTGTTCACAGATAAACGTCTTCTTTTTCTGGGGGCACAAACTCATTTGACCAATTATATGATTGTTTTATGTTACATTTATTCTCAAAATTTTGACTATATTAATATGGAAATTTGATTTTATACTCCATATTTCATTATGTATTTCATTAACTACAATGTTTTCTATCTTCTGGGTGCCACTTGTATGCTTCCTAAAATAGCTAATTAAACTGCAAATTTATCTACTTGAATCATTTATTATTGTGGAGAATTCGCAACAGAATTGTTGGTTGTGGTTTTCCAAGCATTCATTTAAATAATCAGTTTGCTGCATATTAACCTCTCTGTTCTACTTGATATTGACTGCTAACATTTTTCATTGACATTGACCAGTAATTATACTTTATACTCTCTTATAAAACATAGTATGTGTCTGAATGTGAATTGAAACATCCTCATTCTGGTCATCCAGCATTATCAATATTCTGCTCAAACCTCCACCTCACGTGTTGGAGGTCCTTGGCTAATAACACTTTTGTTGTCAGTAATCTGAGCAAAACTTTATAACAAAGTTGTGGTGAAAAAAATGCTACCTGGTGGGTTTATCCATGTTCTGCTATTCTGTTTGTTGTTATGATCGTCATAACAAGCCGGTGTTGATTTCTGTGAAGAAGCTGATGAGAGCTTGTGAGTGAAACAGCAGGAAAATGCAAACAGAATGGGGTTTAATCCCCAGAATGGCCTCTGGCTCTCTGTCCGCAGCCTTTGATCTGATTCATCTCGCTCCATCCAATCTCAAGCCCCTTAATCCATATCTGTCTTATGCTACCTTTTATTACTTCCAACATGTTTCCAGCACAGAATCCCTCTACCCAGGAATATTCTTTGTAGACACTTTATGCTCTGCACTGGCCTTCTCTTATTTCTCGTGCATTGCATGTTTCCAGTACTGTGCAATTGATGTATTTACTTGCTGTCTGCAACATGCAGCATTTAGAGTTTAATGATTTGAATGTTTGTTTTTGTGATTTTTGCCTATATTATGTAGACTTCCAGGATGTGACCTTTAATGTAGGTTTTTTTGTTGTGGTACACGTTCTTGATTGACTTTGCTATTAATATTTTCCTTAAAAGTATCGATGGAAACATTTTAATAGTCCCTTTCCGTAATTTTCTCAGCACAATAGTTTAGACCTTAATCTTCCTGTGGAATTCTGCGTTTCTTGTTTTTGGTCATTTGCCATTTTCGTGCATGATGATTTTGCATTTTCAGTGTGACTTTGCGGGTGAATGTTTTGACACATGCAGCCCAGGGTTGGCTTGTACACAGGCAGACCTGCAGTGAGGAAGGACGTCAGGGGAGTGACACACATGGTCTCAATCAGGGAGTCATATGGGCCAGATGATGGTTTGTTGCAATAGATTTTGTATTCTATTCACCCATAACCAGAACTTCAAACAGGATTCTCTTGAAAGGTTTTCTGAGGTTCAGTTTTACTGTTGTTTTGAAGTCAGGCTCCTCTGCCAGAGTGAAATCTTGTATTTACACAACTGGCTTCATGTTGAAAATATCTCCCTTTAGCTGCTGGGCCTCATCAGTAAATAATGATATCTGTCAGGGAGCGATCTCTTAAACAGAAGAAAAAAAATCTTCAAGCTGGGAAGTTTGGGCTTGGCTGAAAACGAGATATATTTTTTACACTCAAACATCTCAAACATCAAACAAGGGGAAAAACGCCTGACATATAGAATATGGGATGGAAAACAAGAAGTTAGAATGTTTGTAGACTATTGTAAAAGAATGTTTGGAAGCCCAGCTTCAGAGCTGAACCCTCTTTGATTAAAACTTATTTAGGTGTAAACAACAACACATGAACTAAAATTTTATTTGGATGGCCATCTTTGAATATGATTTGAATTAGTGATGGCCGTTGAAGACTTGATTGCAGACCCCGACAGCCATACGAAAGATGTTGGGTGGTGCAGACCTCCTCTGTGTGTGTGTTGTCAGCCACTGCCTTCCCTCTGTGGTCTGCATGCTTCATCAAGCAATGTGTAGCTTGCTTGTAGGAGATCGCTGTTCACTGCATTCCACCTACAGCAGCGTAGGTACCCATCCAACGGTGGACGTTGCTGTAGAGACCGAGACCAGCCTTCTAGAACATCCCATGGAACTCAAGGAAAGTTATGTTTTCTGGGCCTACAGACCACTGAATGTGATCAAATTGGTTCTGCTCTGGGATGCGTATCTGCAATTAGTATGCCACTGGGGAGCATCTGCAGATGTTGGTGCGTATTTACACAGTACTGTACAGTCTTAGGTAGTCAAAAGAAATGTTTAAAGCTTTTTATCTGGCTAGTAAATATACTTTAGTTCAAAACAAAACGCAATTTAGCATTAGAACATGTGCAGATTAAGAGCAGCACAATAAACACTAGTAACAAATTCTTCTTTTCTCCAAAACGTCACTGATATCTTGTTGGAAGGCTAGAAGAACACGGCCTTGGTTCCCTAACCTCTCCTCAGAGGCACCTCAGCCATTCCATGTGTTTATTAAACTTCACCACCAGCTCATTTAATTTATTAATTGAATTAGTTAAACAGTCAATGCGATATTGATTAGCCATACGAGGTAGGCTTGTGGAGGATCCAAAGATGCATGTGTTAATGCATATACTTGGGTGAGTTTTCGAGATGTTTTGAAGTAGCCAGGCTGGCAAACTTTGACAAGCATGATATCATAGTTTGACACCAACATCATTTAAACATAATTTTATTTGGCTGTCTAAGACTTTTGCACAGTACTCTGTGTGTGTGTGGTCCAGCTATATATTACATTGTGGGGTCCAAATGTCCCCACAATGTGATAAAAAACATGTTATTTTGACATTGTGGGAACATTTTTTTCAGTCCCCACAAGGGGAAATTCAATTTTATAAAAATCTGCAATCAAAAAACTAAAAATGCCTTTACAATTGTCATTGTTGGGATTGGGCATTTGTCAGTTTAAATGTGGAAGTGCATTAAAATAACTATTGTGAAACATTTTCCCATTATAGTAAATGTATTTGACACTTCTGATGCATCCACACACATTTTTATTTCATTGTTCATTTAATTTACCCTGTTCAATTCTTGGCTACCAATAAGTGTGTTATCGCCTTTTATGTTAGTTTAGAATTTAGTAACACTGGACCTTGTATAGTGTCACATTCCTAATGTTACTATACTTTTAAAAGTACACAGGGCAATAATAGAATACATATTTTTTAAATTGGTGTTTGATTTTCTTTAGAATATTCTGCCTAGTTGATAAAGTGTAAGTATTATCACAAGCAGTATTGCTTTTGTCTTCATTTTGTCATGTTCATGCTACTTTGCAATTCTGGATCAAAATATATGCTGGTTCATTGTATGAGCAAAGTGCTTAATTGATTTTTTTTGTACAGCCATTCCATTACACTAAACAGAAAGGCTATTATGTTTGGAGTAGAGTTTCAGTCTTCCACAACTGGAGACATTATTTTGTCACACAGCTAATTGCAAACACCTTAGCTCTTCACGCAGATTATTCAGCACAGAGGCAACACTATACAATAATGATGACTTTAAATTGAATTACTGTTGTAAGAAAGTTCGTTGCACATAATTGAAGGTTTATTAAAATAGGTATTACATTTGGTTAATTAACTTAAATCATTTTCTAGAGCTTTCAGAGAATGAATGGTTATGTTTGTTCTATCACAAAATTCCAGAATGTGTTAATTGTAAAAAAAAATGCTTCAGCTAAGTGCAGAGAGCAGTAAAAGTTGTATTTATTGTAGGATTAACTTGGGGCTCTTTTCCCTTGTGATCTTATATAAACTAGCTTGATTAGATTTGCTGTATTGTCTGCTTATGTATCTGGCCTGTTGCAGATAGGTATTTGGTTAGGTAACAAATTCCAGGTTTCTAGTGCAAATAACTTCCGATTAAGTCTCATAATAGTAATTTCCCTTAACTTCTATTTTGGAATTACTCCTGTAAAAAAAAAAAAAAAAACAGGCTATTGTGGGTCCGGATATGTTCAGTTCTTCCTGAATATTAAGTAGTGATAGGGGAAGCAGTATTGGGTTCTGCTGGCTCCTTGATTGACCGGATCCATAAACCTCCAAAAAGTACAATGAAATATTCTTTGGGCTTTTTAAAAATCTTCTCACTAATTTTCAATCTAAGATGATTTGATGTTGATGCTGGCTAATCAAATTTAATCCCATAGTCTTGGCTTCTTGTAATTGGTGTTGAGTTGCTTACTTGAGTTTGAGTTGTTTTAGTCAGTGTAGCGTGCTCCTGCACTGTCATGGAAACCATCATCTTTCTGTGGCAGTCACCACGGCATTGATATTTCATGTGACATTTGAGGCCCTTGAATTGTCAAGCGCATCGAGCCTTGGCTTCCACTCTGCCTTCCTGTCCTTTGGCTGTGTCCAGACGAAGTGGAAAGACAGTAGAGCATCTCTAACCCTCAACTCTGAGGTTACCACCCACCTCAGCTGCTGAAAGACCCCCCCCCCCCTCCCAGCTACAACTAATCTAACTACTGTCCCTCAAGTAGGATTTTGGATTTAACTGGTGCAAGAATGTCTTAAACAGGAGCGTAGTAAAAAGTCACAAATGCTTTGACGTGTCTTCCGGTTATTCTGGTTTCTGCTGCCTTTTTCGTGTTAAAGAGCGAGAAGAAAGACTTGAGATGGTCAAAAACCGTCGTTGGCTGCTAAGGAGGTGAAGAATTGCCCAGCAATACCTGCCTTATTAGGGGCTAGTAGACGTCGCTTGATGTAACCCCAAGCACCCGGGCAGAATATACATTATCAGCAGGCCATACCTATAGGCCATGGAAACACATTTGTACAAGTTTCTGTCGATTAACTAATTCAGAAGTGAGCTTCATTATTTCTCCATAATTAAGATAACAATGCAAATTCTTTCATTAATAGTGACACGGACAATTTCTTCCCTGCTCCGTGGGGACGAGATTATATGCAGGCCCCGTTGCGCAGGTTGCGATGTGTCACCGAATATTCAAATGGCATGCTTATTTAATTGCAGTAAATGTAGCATGTCCACATAGGTAGAGGAGTTTGGAAGGCCGGCATGGGAGGGGCACGTCTCAGGCTGAAGCCCTGAGTTCCCTCAGGCAGCTGTTCTCAGGTCCTCCGCCAATCCCCAGGGGCCCCCATGAGACCATGTTGTTGGACTCTTGTCTTTTATGACAGCAACAGTAAACATGACAGGCTGTTTGGGCGCCATCTGTTTAAAATGGTTGCCGCATGGTAACGGAGTGATGATCTTGAGATGTGTTTTGTGTCTGTCTCCTCAGTAACAGTCTTGTGTGCTCATCTCCGCAGGTGGATCTTGATGGAAAGAGGGTGGATGTGTCCAGCGAGTGGAACCTGGCGTCTGCTTTGTTACCCGTCACCATCAACGGCACCCAAAGGACCGTGCAGGTATCAGAAACCCAACACAATGCACGCAATGTTCCAGTTGCATGACAGATTGAACTCGAGTTACAAAAGCATTCTTTGGCTACTTGCTTATTTATGTGGAATACATTTAATTGAAGATTCATCAGGCATCTGAAGGATTCCAGCACTCATTTGCTGTTATATAATATCGAGCATTGATTTAGTTTTCTCTCCCACTTTCTCATTTTATGTTGATTGTTTTCCTCTAAAAGTACTCAAGTACTCAGTGAAATATCTGTGAAAGTATTCTTTTCTCAGAAAGTATCCTTACTGTGAAGGTAAATAGTACTTAAAGTTTCTCTGTAAAATCTTCAGGAACGTACTGAGATTTCATTGATTGCATAGTTTTGTTGAGGGCGATCAGCGGAACTAGGGAATCAAGCGGTGCATATGCCAATAGAGAAATCATCTTGTAAAATGCTGATGTTGAAATGTACAATACAGGAACACTACAGTCAAACCTATTGTGCAGTATTACAGGAGGCATGACGGCAATCCCATGAGCTTCCATCCATCTTTCCATCCACCTCATTTTAGATATTCCTTTACTAACAAGCACAGTAGTGTTTTAATTAAATTTTTAATTTTAAAAAAAGAGGTGGTATTTTAATTTATTTTTAGCGGAATACTTAAATATTTTCTTAAAACATTTATAAATATTCATAAAGATAAATATTCATTGTTGTAAATTAGCATTTAGATATTGTTGTGGTATTATAAACTTATTATCTTTTTTGCTTTAATATATACATCTCTTAATTTACAACTGAGTAGTGTTGCAGGGACTCGCTGCCTCAAATGAAACGTACGCTTACTTGCCGATTTTAGTAATTTCAGCATTGGGTGTGTATACTTTTTAAAGTTATGGCTAGGTAGGGCCATACATGATCGCATTGTTTCAATTGTAACCTTTTTATTCCATCATGCGGTTGATTGAGGAGGGGTGGGCGGGGGGGTCTCTATTATTTGGAAATATGCTGGTAATTCCCTCTAGAGCTGAAGCTTTCATTAGAGGGCAGACCGACTGCAGGTGAATTGCCAGTTTTTTTTTTTCTCCTTTCCTCTTTTTCTTCTTATTTTCTTGTAATTTCTGTAGCCCTGAACTTAGACATTGAAAGGCCACCAGTCTGCTGATTGTCACCAATTGCATTTTGCATTGAATAGGTCATTGGTACCCAACTAAGTGGAACTAATTTGGGAAAGAATAAGGGAGAGATTTGGTGCAGTGTCACACAAACCCTTCCTGTGTACTGAGGAAAAACTTGATTGCCGTTAAGTGGTAGAACATGTATTCTTGTGGTCATTAACCCTGAATGATGACGTGTGTTATATCCAGATCAGGGGGATTATACATTTACACCTTACCTTGTTGTTAGGTTATACTTACACTTTGTAAAATAATTAACGCTTCCTTCAGAAGTAGTAACTGCTTGTAGGGATTCTTGTTTCTAGCTTGCAATCATGAAGTTTTATTACCTTTCTATGCTTGGATTAAAAACACATATATATGTACATGTTTTATATTTAAATGCTTGGGACAAAGGCTTTTGTGACAGCAGCAGTAAGGAAAATTTAATATGTGTTGATAAATATTTTAATAATACATGGTCTGTGGATGTAGGGAAAAAAAATGTAGCGTTCGTACAGAATCTCTGTAGTGTTACATATTGTTCCATATAAAGATGATCCTTAATTTTGTATTACTGAGCCATTGAAAATGAAGATTAGTTGTTGGGGTCCAATTAAGATAGTTGATGCAGAAGGTACTACCATATGGTGGATTTTTTTTCTTCTTTAATTCACCACAGATATAATGCACTCGCAGTGTAGTGAACTCGCCGAGAAATAGAATGACTGACTCCTAGTACAAAGCATTTGAAATTGTTGAATCACACCCATCCTGTAGAGTAAATATTTGTTCAGTAATTTACTAGACCGTGTCATGTTAGGATAAAAATATTTAGCTAGCTAATTTGAAGTTCAAACATAATATATTCACAATGTATTTAGTGTTATATTATAGATGTGGGTGGCAGGACTGATGTTTTGAAGTAGTTTAGCCAGATTCTGGGAATCAGTTGGAGAGAAAATCCCTGTGGGATATAAAACTCACTGTAAAATGTTATGCAATAATTTATAAGGTTGCCAAACACTACCTCCATTTACTGATGGAATTAAGGTGCTTTATGTGCAAAATTGTATGCGCTTGACTGGCAACCCCAAAATTATAATTGATTATATTCCCGAAACAGAAAATAAACCATGTGAAGTTGCTACAAGACGTTATAATTTGGTGAGATCAGATATCAAGTCAGCTTGTGAGGTGCATCAAAGAATGTTAGATTTAAAAAATAGATGAAACAGTCCAAATAGCCACTGTGCCCAGAATCACTAACCTACTGAATCAACAGCATATAATAGATAACAAGGAGAAAATAACCATACAGTATAAATGAAAACAGTATCTCTTTGTCCGCGAAATGAAAAAAAAAGACGGTGCTTGTAATGTACACATGGAAGCTGAGGATGTGTAAATGTCAAGACGGGTTCCTTTCAAAGGTTTCCAGTAGAGATAGCGAGGGATCTTCTCAAATCCTCTAGATAAGCTGGGGCCAAGTCACAAACAGCCTTGTGTCTCCTGAGCCAATCAGGTGAAGCAGCGTTAGAATCATGAAGACTGGTGACTCTATTCACATTAAACTCCGAGCAGGCGGACAGATTACCATTTATGGCTGTGAGGTAATCACTTTTCTGCTCATGGACTCCTCCAGCTGCATTATCATAAAGTGTAACACAACCTGCCCAAAATAGAGGGGGGGGGGGGGGTATTTAATCTGCTTTGTCTTTGCGGCTGTTAAAAATACCTCCAGGCAACTTTGACCTGGATTTAGGTAAATGGTGAAAATGTATATCAAAAGATTTAACCTTGCGTACATTTATCACTGAATATCAGCATTCTAGCAGTTAATGATTTTATGTATGAAAATATGTGCTTGTGGAACAACAACAATAATAATAGCAATAATAATAAGTGCCTTCAGTGGCTCGCCCCACTAGTCCGCGGCTGCATGCTGCTCATGAATATTTATTCCGCTAAGCTGCTCTGTCCCCTCGCTGACCAAGGCCTTTTGCTCCACTTGCTCGCGAGTCCTTCAGAAGTTGGAGAGGAGGTGAGTGCTGCGGAGTTCTCCGTCTGGGCTTGCTCCCAGGGCAGCCTGCCCCGGCCCACCCGGGCCCCCGCTGCCGCCGCCGTCTCTCCACGAAGCCCTCCCGAGGGATTAAAGGATTTATGTCACATTCATGAGATCTTGGGAAATCTGCACTCGACTAACTGGCATATGCCCCAGAAGCATTGTTTTGTGGTACTTAACATATAATTCTTTGCAAGGTTTTTTTTTTTCCTCCCTCCTTCACTTCATACAGAGCACCATGCATTCATTTGTATTTACATTTTCACTGTACCTCGCATACGGGGCAGCCATTATTTCGGCAGCAGTGTGACGGGCACAGACCGCTGAGATCCGCGATCTGTAAGAGGCCACAGTGCTTCACGCGCCCCCTTCCCTGGCTCGTAACGATGCCACGACTGAACGCGCGAGCATCCAGCCTCACGTTAGGGAGACGACTTTCTGGCTCAGATCCCTCTGCCTGCTGTCAGCTGTGTGGCCACGTCTTGGCTCATTTGCTGTGGGAAGCAGGAGAGTCAGCTCAGTGCTCTCGGTGTTACTCACGGTGTTACTCACGGTGTTAAAGTCTGGCGTAGGTCGTCAGCTTGGAATTTTCACTCCAAATCTCTGAGGGAATGTGTGTTCACTCTGTCTATTGTTCTAATGTGAAACATCTCATTAGTAAAGTTTCTGTTAAAATGTTTTTATCTATATGAATTTAGTTTAAATAATAATAATTCTATTTCAACACGTTAGTCGGAATCATTCGCACTTTGCAGCCAATCAGGAGTGAGGGTAAAGGCCTCAGGGTGATTGAGTGTTTGACCTTTCCTCAGTTGCTATTGTAATCCATGAAAGGCACTTGGCCCGATGACATATTGGTTGCATTTTTTTGAAAAGGGAATGTTAATTGTCATGAAAGTGTACTTAATAGAAGGCCCTAGATCTGCTAGCCTATCATTTCCACTTTGTTGGTATTGTTGCTCTGGCTGTGTGACGCTTTCATGTGATTGAAGTAGATGTTTTGTAAATGACTGAAATCATTTATCCATTCGTCAGACGTACATTTTTGATGAAAAGTTCTGTTTATCCGTCTGGTTTTAAACGCAGATTGTTTTAATTCTACTAATCCAGTTTGCAGATATTGAGAGTCATCCCCAAATGTCCAAAGTGTTCAGTTTTAGTATTTTTTAGTCATGTGTTGTGGTTAACTAATATAAAACTTGACGTGGTATTGCACTGACAATTTTTAAAGTTTCGCTGAATGACTTCTTAAAATGGAAATTAATCATTTTTTTTAAAAAAAAGAAATCACTATTATTCCTTTCACTGAAAGTATGTGTTTACAGCATGACTTGCATTGCTTTGATATGTTAATATGATTTTACTTTTAATCTAAACTTTAGAATAATCATCTGTATTTTCATATTTTCAGTGCCTTTCTCGTAATGCAGCCGGAGAGATAGAACTTCAGTATTTCGGCACATCGGTGAGTAATTTTACTTCCATCTTTCCTTGAATATAGACAAAAGTATGATTAAACTTTCTAGTGTGCAAATTTGAATGTTTTCCGAGTTAGGTGGGGGTGGATATCAGTGGCAGGAGGTAGGCTGAAAACCCTTTTAGATTTATGAGTGGGATATTTTAATATAGGTGGAACATATTTACGCCCCGGACTGACTATGCCGATTTACGTGTATATATAATAAATCATTCTCCTATTAAGGTTGAAAGGTTTGACAAGAAGACATTGACTTGGCAGGTGGCCAGTGTCCATTGAATGGAATATTTGAACTTGGGGGGAGTGGGGGGGGGGCTTAGGGGAATGTCGAATGGCCATCAAAATATCTCCGTTCTGTGTGTTCATCCCTTTAGCCCTAATCAACTCCAGCAGTAGTGTCTTTAGAGAAATGGCAGTCAAGTTTTCCATTTGTTCTAATTCAGGAAGTGATGTTAGATGTTAGGTGTGGGAGTGGCAGGTTGGCACACCTGCTATGGCGAGGGCCGCGGTCTCCTCAGCGTTTCACTCTTGGATGCCAGTGCTGTACCTGTCCTTGTGTGTGCCTGGCACTTGTCCATGGCACTCAGACCCTGCTTAGTTCTGGCTTCATTGACCTTTCTGTCAGCTGTGTTCTAACATCCGGGGCTGATGGGAGAGAAAGGGGCGAGGTGGG
>JAODUD010000001.1:42292704-42307961 GCA_026784285.1 Stomatorhinus walkeri | reverse complement strand
AGTGGGGAGGTTTCACCTTTCGCTTCCGCCTGGCAGGCAACTCAGCAGGCGGGCTGATCGGCGTCTTAGCCGGCCTTAATGACCTCCACTGGCTTCCTGTATTTTATCGCATTCAATATAAAGTTCTTCTATTGAGGTTTAAGGTGCTGCATTTATGCGTTCTTCACTGTCTTATGGACACGTCCCACCCGACACATCACCTGTTCCTGCTGTTACCCTTAGGAAGGCGGTACAGGTCAATAAAAGCAAAAATAAACAGACTGAAAAACAGCACATATCCTAGGGTATATAATTATAAATGAATTCCAGAAGAGCATGCTCTCTTTCACAAACCTGGGCAATATCTTACCTTAAGTTTCATCTGTGCAATATTTCTACCAGGTTAAATCTGTACAATATTTCTAAAAAACTTACAATGTGCAATGACCTGCTCTGTTATATATTAGTTTTTTTGCACATAAGAAAATTATTTGAAATAATTTTATTGCTTGTAATATTCAATTATTTTTTCACTGCAAGGGACTGCACATAATGTTCGTTATACCTTTGTATAATGACAAAGTTTATGAACTTCTGAACTGTGAATTACTTCAGCCCTATTCGCAGCCTCTCATCATATCTTCTTGTCCGTTGTCTGTCTTGAGATTTAAGCTTTCCACCTTGGCTGCTCATACATTTATAGTCGTAGCCACCCAGCTGTAGAATTCCCTCCCCCAGAGCCTTTGTAAAACTGCTACTCTCCCCATATTCAAAACTCAACTCAAGTCCCATCTCCTCTCTTTCTGCTACCCATCCTTTCCTTATCATTCACCGACATCTTGTCCATGTGCTGTTATTAGAGTTTGTTAGTCTGCTGTCCTTCTCATATCATTTGTGATTACCTCTTCCATCTTCTATCTGCAGTTATAACCTTTTGATAGTTATTTCCTCCGTGAAACATCCTTGGGTTGATGAAAGGCACTATATGAATTAAAATAGTGTTGTTATTGCTGTTATAAGTAAATGCTGCAATGTCCACAAAGCATTAAGCGACGTTTAAATATTTTCAATGCATAATATTCAAGTCGTCATGTTTGATGTATCCGTGTTAGAATTTGACCAGTTTTCCTGCAGGTTTACTTCCAATAATTATTGCTGAAACCCTATACAGTCAGGCAGCTTGCACACTCTGCGTTATAGATTATAATTTCATGCCCCATTGGTATTGGCTAACAAATTGTCTGTAGGTGTGAATGTGTGTGTGAATGGTGTGAGCGCCCTGTGATGGGTTGGCGCCCCATCCTGGGACACGTGGATATGGGGAATAGATGATTGAATGTTATTGGCTATTAGGAGGGTATTAAACAGCATGTCTTGTTAAGGGCTAGAGTAACAGAGTGGGCCAGGTATCTTCTTACACTGCTTAAGCAGTGTTCTTTTCCAAAAATATATTTATAAGCATTTAACTACAAAACCGTAACTTTAAACTCTGTTACCTGTTGTATTTAGTCCACACTTAGATTGTATCTCACAGGGATAGTTTTGTAAATAGAATTTCCCATTGCATTCAATTTTTGAGTGTAGATTCCAAAGTAACTCTGTCGTCACTGTTCATGGTCGGTGTTTCTCGTAGGTAGCGCTGCGAAATCACCACGACAACGTATGGATTCATGACAAAAGGTAAATACCTCCCTTTTGGATGGCGTCTGTTGATATCAGAGTGGACGCCTCCCCACCCACCCCCCCATTCCCCATATATCTGACACCTCTGCATACAAGTCTTAATCCAGCTGGCTAACAGGCTACTTGTATCCAGCATGACATTTTATGAAGATTAGACCTTTTGTTGCTTCTCTTTTCATCGTGTTGTGTTCTTTGAGTTTTCTGGAAACAAATCTACAATCATATATCCAGATGACTTCCCATGATTAGAATGTACAAAAAGAGGAATTTGTGTCCTCTGAAGATTTGACAGGTAGAACTGAAAAATGGTGCAGCAGAGCTTTTTGCCAGCAGTCTCTGGAAAAGATCTTGTTTTTCTTTACCTGGATGAGTGGTTTAGTTTAATAATTAGAGTTCAACTCAAGGGCTTCTAGTTTATTGATTTGGGTGTCAGCACTGTTTGACCACAAAGTCTGGCCGCAAATTCCTGATCTGACGCATTGGTTTCTAATTTAGTGGACTGCAGGCCTTCTGTATCACAGGTCATTGACCACAGCTCATGGCTGGTCATGACTGGTTCCCCCTCCCACCCTTGCTCAACATGTGTAATAGAACATCTTAAAATCCCCCTCCAACAAGACTAGCTGCATGCTAGGATCAGGCTTTTATCGTAACTTTTACCGCAACAGTACATTTGAACTATTATTGACTTCCTTCAATTCCAAAATATATTCTCCTTTTGAAAAGAAGTAGTTAATAATATAGTTCTGAAAGTTTGGAAAACTCAACAAAATGATTAGTGTTTGGCTTCTGAATTAGCTGTCTTTCTCATGTGATGATGTATATCTATAAACTGCATTAATTCGTTTGGAAATTTCAGGCCTCAACACTGAGACTTGCGAAGGTAGCCAGTTTTGTTATTTACTGTGTAGACCTCTAAGTAGTGTTGATGGCCCATATATTCAATATAAATACAAAAGTAGACCGATTCGTCAAAAACGGTTAATTGGGAAAAAGGAATGATTAATTATGCTGCAGGAACCTATGTGACAGACTGCACCCGACGCGCCACATCTCCGTTATGGAGGTTCACACCTCTGATACACAGACGAGGGCTTTGGCTATACGTGGAGCTGAGAGCAAATTAAAGAGGGAGAGGCTTCATCCATGTGCTACGCCCCACTCTCAGGAGGATTTGTTTGAAGGGCAACACTAATGAGCTAGTAACACTTATTAAGCTTACATGAACGTTAACTACCATTTCAGCTTGCCACACATCAGTCAGCCTATACCTGTGGTACAGACACCTGCAATTTGGTCACATGTACCATGTGATGCTGATTCTCATTATTCTATGTCTACGAGAGGAAAATGGACTGAGGACTATGCTGTCACGTTAAGTTTGCGTCATTATACTTGCAACCAAGATCATTTTAACGACGCGGCTGTCTGCCTCTCAGCAAACTCTTATGAAGTCATTAGGAATTATACTCGTTAGATCAATTATTTGGTTGTTTCAGGCAGCGCTGAACATATTAATACCTCATTCCAACCAAGTTTTTGAGGCATTCTAATCTTTGCTTATGTTTGTAGATGAATTTTCTGAGGACACTGGAGATACCTTAAATCACTCACAGATATGTGTGTAGTACATATGTACTTCCATCACACGAGTGCATACTGCGCATTTAAACATTTTTAAAGGTCCCAAAGTTTGTTGGCTAAGTTAAGTACATCTTTTTAAGATTTTGTGTGCCAACTATGTTAAAAAGAAAAATCTCTTGATTTTTAGCGTGAATAGATTTTTGCAGTGAATAGTACTAGTTGCTTGGCAAAGTTCAGTGAAAATACTTTTCTGTTCCCTGACACAATTTCATATTTTAAATTGTTTTGCGATAATGTGCAGGGAAGGACAAGGAGATTAGAACATAAATATAAAGAAAATAATAAATGCAATAAATAATCAAAGAACAAAAGTTTCAAGAAGTGTGCTTTGCCATACAGTGTCTTGATACCAAACTGGTAATTGTCCTTTTAGAAATGATTGTAGGACATATAATAATCACTGAGTTATTTCAATATTAACTTGGAGGCAATATTTACAAGTGCAATGCAACGATACTTTATTATTACGGTCTGACAGAAATTCCTAACGAAGAGTTTGTTTGCTATAGCAGGGAAATTTTAATGGATTAAACTGTAAAACTGTGGTGGACAAGAAATGAATACTTCATTCAGGATCAGAAAGTTTCTCTTCAGTGTATATACAGCTCAAGTGATTAAAGACACACTGTCTCACGTTTCTAGTTGATTGTGTGAACTTGTGAAAGGATTACAGAATTCTGAGTATCCATTTTAATGCAAGAAAGAACAATTGTACTTCAGTTGAGTATCTCAAGACTCCAAGGACGGTGAGGAGGAAAATGTGATGATTGGCAGTCCGTGACAGGCGAGGGCGCTATAACATGGCAGGAAGTTTAGTGTTTTTTTTTTTTGAGAAAACAAAGAAGTCACCCTTTTCACTATCGAAGAATAATGGGGAAAAACAGGGAAACCTAATTCCATTCTTGCTTAGATTTTAAGACAATAAATATTTCGGGTGGATGTCAAAAAGGAAACCTTCTTCTAAGCCTATATACTGCTTGCTATTCATCAGTCTGAAAGGTGAGGATCAAATTGTGGAATAACGCAGATTCATTCACCATGTCATATCTTAGGGTAATAAATGTGACTAATCCCTGGTGTGGATCTCAGTTTTCATTTCATTTTATCCTTTTTTATTTCTGATTTGTTGTGTGATAGGATGTGTCATAGTTGTAATACTTTTTAAAATGGATTCAAATGGTTATTATCTCCCTTCACTTTTCCCAGTTCAAAGAACTGATTATTACACTTTTACATGTATGAATTACCCATGCTGTTACATATGTATAGCTACAATGAAGTATATTTCGGTTTACAGTAAGTGTATTAAAAAGTTAACAAACTGTAATATTTTTTAACTATCAGGTGAGCCGATTGTGTGACTTCGTAAAGATCATTGTTCAATCCAAAGACTTACCGACAAATGTTCTCTTTGTCTTTTGATATGTTTTATCCAGGAAAGTTATCCAAAATACATTCCACTAATTCTTCTAATCTTTGATTCAAAGAAATCAGACACTGACTTGTGCATTTTGTCTTTTTTTTCCAATACAATTCGCATCTTTTTCGTTAATATGCGTACAGCGCAATAGCTAAAGTTAGTGCTTAAAACCATAACCGGGCGCCAAGCGTACAGACACTCTTCTGCATTCTATGACTCATCCGGCTTAGAGCCAATTAAAAAGGTGGGATGTGGGGGCAGCCAGATTTCAGGTAGCGGTAATAAACTTCACCTTCTGTCAGTTAAAGTAATCCAGTGTAGCTGAAAATGAATTTCCAAAGGTTAAGAAGCCCAGTTTAAAATGTATGTATTAAGAACCAATCATCAGGGGTTCTGGTGCATTAATTCAATGGTACATTCAATCATGGTGACTCAATAGTTTAGAATTCTTGGGAGAAGAAAAAAAAAACAAGGAAGTTCTCGACACCTTTGAGTTACTCATTGAATACAACAAGAGAGTAAAATCTGAGAGTCATGAAATTATAATAGTGATCACGTTTGGTGGGTCAAAATAAGCAGCTCAAACCAGCTAATAGTGTAGCTTCACCCTAGCGCTACACACCGCCTACGGGATGCTGCTTTGTTCATCGGCAAGCTTTAATGTATGTTTAATACAACAGCCAGGAGCAATGCTATACCTTCATTATTTAATTTTTAAAAAGAAAACAGATTGTTTGCTACTAAAGGACAACATGCTGAGTAATATGAACATTCTGCTTACGCTTTCTGTGTGAACTTGATGGACGGCAAAGGCCGGCGCGGCCAGAATAGACGCCTTTTGAGCTGTTTGAGTCTTTTCCCTTTTTGCATCATAGTCACGGCTGCCAATCAATACTGCAAGCACATGAATCATTAACACGTGTGAAGGGTGTGAAGGGCAATGTTAAGCACGTGGAGGTCAGAGGATTGAGGCCCACCAGGCCTTATGTAGTTCACACAGCAGAGAAAATGAAGTTCTACCTATATAAACAATACCTGAAATGCTGAATATTGATGCATAGCACCTTTTCTATCCTGAAGGAATTTTCAGTGTGTGAACATGTAAATTTAAAATTCGAATTGCAGTTCATTTTTTAAAATTTCAATTTCAAGTTTCAATTACATTTTTAAATAAAAAAAAATCAATTAAAATTGTACTAATCTTTTCTCATTTAACTGTAATTTTAAGAAAAAGAAAATAATTGTTCAAATTTGTCAGAAACGTTTAGAAAAGGACAAAATGGGCAAGAAATATTATCGCTACTCATTATCATGGTCTCACATTAAGCTGTGGGTTATTAATATCACTGCAGCAATCTGATGCCACGTCATTGACAGTAATCAAGGTCAACTTTTTAACTAAATGATTAACTTGGTTGAACTGGTAAATAAAATAACCTGCAGAAGTTGAAAACTTTTGTCATCCCCTGAAGTCTCTTGAGTTCATTTACTTTTTCCCCATGAGGTATTGCATCATTTATATGCGGAATACACTCATTGGACACTTTATTAGGTACCCCTGCACAGTACCAGATAGGACCCACTTTTGTCTCCAAAACCACTTCAAGGGTTGTCAAGCTGTGTGTTCGGAGATGCCTTTCTGCAAACCACTCTTATCCTGAGCTGTTATTTTTACACTATTTACCTTCATTTTTTGCTTTGACAAGTCTTGCCATTGTCACCTGATCTCTCTCATTAACAAAATGCTGGACCCGCCCTTTGCGGCAACAACAATCATACCATATTATTTGCTGAACAAACCGGAAATCAACTCAAATCAAAGTTTACCTGCCATATGCAGTTATACTCAACACAATGTGTGATTCACGTGGTGTTGGGTCTGGCTCTGAAACTGTACTGGCAGAGGAGACGCGCATACAGAGACGACGCATTAAACAATAAACATTAAAGGGTAACTATAAATCAGTATAAATAGTGTACAACTGGCAGGAACGCAGTAGTGCAATGGTCAAAAGAATAGATCAGGCAGTATGTACATATGTATGTGTACAGTGGGAGTATATTGGATATTTTGTAAGCATAGGTCCTAGACACTGTCCTCATTAAGGATCCACACTGCCTGCGGAAAAAGCTCTTCCTCAGCCGATCTGGCTGGCATTTCCCTGATCTCAGCATGGAGAAGAGGCCATTGCTGGGGTGGGTGGGATTCCTAATGATCTTCCTGGACCAACACTGTTTGATGTAGATGTTCTGGAGGCTGGGCAGCGTCTGTCCGATTGAGCGTTCAGCCGATCGCACATCCCTCTGCGGAAGCCTGCGTTCCTGCTGTGTGCTGTTCCCCAACCAGGCGGTGATGCCCCCCTATGTCAGCACGCTTTCCATGATGGCAGTGTAGACATTCTTTAATATCTGGAGGGGCAGCGGGAGAAGTGAAAGAAGAATCCGGTGCTTCGTGCTAATGGACAAATGATTACATAAGTGTATACGCTATCGTTTATCAAGAATTATAATACCAACTTTCATTTTTAAAAGATTCATGTAAACATTGAAATGTGAGTGTCCCATAATGAACAATAATCTGAGCAATATTAATGACTTTTTTCTGATTAACGTGGCAGCCGCCATTCCAGAAAGCAGTACTGACAGCATCCTTGGTTCCGTTCCACTCCACATGAAAACCACATGACTGTAGAAAAAAAGGCATACTGGGATTATTCCCTGAAATAAGCAAGGCGGACAAGTCATGCCATTGGGGTTCTACTGACATTGGGCACTTAACTTGAAAATATATGCCGATAATGGAAGCATCTGAAGAGCTAGAGGAAATATAGATGGGATTCAAAGAATTCATCTACGTGGAGTTTAAAACAAGTCTGAACAAAATTAAACAGCAAAAGTAATCAAAGAGAATGACCAAACGCACAGTGGGAAGAGAGGATAAGCCAAAATCTGTACAGAAAATCAAATTAAAAATACTGAACCCTGATTTCCAGGAAGCTAACAAGAAAGGCCAGTATTACAATATATGTTTAATAAGGTCAGATACATGAAAGAGCCTTCAGTAATAGAAGAGGAGGTCAGATAGATGGCATCCCAACAGAAATATTACAATGAGCTGAAGAAGCTGAAGAAGAATCTGAATCAGAGTGTGTCGTGTATACATCCTGTTTTTGTGTGGTGCCATTGAGTAACGCATGGTGGGATCAAGGGGCTATGGATGAAGAGTACTGTTGAGGTATGTGTTCGATGGCCCATGAGAGGATGTAATTTAATTAAAACAAATTATTTAATTTTACCAAATTGTTCCAACAAATCTGGATTGAAAGAGATCAGTTTGTATTCCAATAATAGAATTATGGGACTAAGTTATGTGTAAATGTGAAGACAATTTCAGTGGCTTATGACTGCATGACGGCTAACCTTAGTGTCGACGAAGAGTACATGGTGATTATTGAAGTTTTCTCCACCTTAGAAGATTCTTCAGCAGCGATATGATCCAATCAGGCAGAAATACCCTTCAGACTGTTACTCCTTATGGTTGTGAAACCAGACAATAAAGACATGGGACTGGTATGATGATACTTTGGAATTTTGCTACTGGGGAAGACTACAAAAATATTAGGGTCTGTAGAAAACAAACAAGTATATTCTTGATTAAATCAAGCCTGAACTTTCACTTCAAGCAAAAAGACTAAAACAATCTTGTTTTGAACATATTATGAGATATGTTCCTTCCAGGACATTGGAAAATACTGTAATACTTGGAAAAGCTCAAGGTAAATGGAGAGGAACATGACCATCAGTAAGACAGATGGGCTCAGGCATCATAACAGTGAACGTGCCACTGGAGAGTCTGAAAGCCCAGACAAGAGACAGGGCCTTCTGGAGGAATATCATCTACATAGCTGAGAGTCAAAATAGACTTGACAGCACCTAATACTGTAATGATAAAAGGTTAGGAGCAGCTAGTGAGAGGGGTTATTTAGGTGTCTTAGGTTTGTGTTCTATGTAACATTTATAGTCTCAGAACAACAAAATTCAAAGAAAAATATTTTAATATTTTAATATTAATGTACCAGTAATATTTTAACATTTGAAATGAACAATTTTCGAATGGAATTTATTAATTTAATAGGCCTTCGTCTTATTAATGTTCTTGTTCATTAATGATTGTTTACTGTTTTCTACCTATCAAAAGAAAAACAAATCTAGTGGGCTCAAAAATAATAAGGCAATGTTCAAGGCATTCTGAGTTTTAAAAATACAGCGATTTAGAAGCATTTGTGTATTCAGCTGGATGGGAACGGAATCACTGACAGGAGTAAAATGAAGCTACGTTTAAAGTTACTTTATTTAGCAGGTGCTTTTGTGCAAGTGATGTACAAGTGAGGCAAATAGCACGTTACAAACATACGGCTGTCAAATTATCTACTAGCAATGAGCGCAGCTAGGTTGAGCTTCCTTGAAATGCCCAGCTACAAGTGTAAGAAGCATTGTAGCAGAAAGTAAACCTACGTAATAAGACAACTGTTCAAATCAGCGGAAAGTGTAACGTCACAAACATTATAGTCTTATCATTTTGGCAAAGTAAATTTTACTAACTACTTGATGCTTACAGTGATGTTGACGGTTCAAGATATTTTGGTGACGTTTCTGATCACAGACGGTTGGATTCCTTTTCATAAACAACACGAAGGTGTGATGTGTATCTTAAACACAGCCACACACGGTTTGTCTTTTTTTAACCAACCTGAATGGCCATGCAGCATATTCTCGGTAACATCAGACAGAATCACCCTTTTCATAAACAACACAAAGGTGTGATGTGTATCTTAAACACAGCCACACACGGTTTGTCTTTTTTTAACCGACCTGAATGGCCATGCAGCATATTCTCGGTGCCATCAGACGGAATCATCCTACCTTCAGTGCAATGAGGGGTGAAATGAGGTACGAAAATCTGGTGCTCTCACAATGCATGGTGAAATGCGCGGTGTCACTCTTGCAAACGCACCAAGCTTGGAGCCTCTCGGCGTCGGTGGGAAGATGCTGCATGGTGCTTGGTCAGACATCTGAGGGATGTCTAATGCTTGCAAGGTCCCTGGATGTGATTGTGTCAGGACAAAGTAAGTATTTTTATTGTTATTAATTATTGTTTATTGTAATTATTAATGGAATCTCTGTATTTGTGGAGTTATATCTTCTTACTCTTCTTTGGGATACTTTGACTTTCTTCCATAGTCCAAAATCATGTTGAGTGAATTGGTGTTTCTAAATAGCTCATTGTGTGTTTTAGACTTGCAATTTATAGTGCTGTCATAATGGCTAGAGCAGGCTTTTAGTCCAAGAAATTTTAGCACATTGCCCTGTCTTTACCCTTAATACCTTTTAGTAGTGCATATTTTATTCTGACGGCACACTCATCAAATATGTCTCTGGTCAGTTCAGTGAACAAAACCACAAGTCATGAAATGGTTGGCAGCATGAAACAGTGTTTCTGGTAAAAACATCTCTCTTTTCCTGGTTAGACACATATGAGGTGAGAGAAAGGCCAACACACCACAAATGAAAATGTCGATTCAAGGAGTTGAAGCATCAAGAATGACCAGGAACCCACTGGAGAGGGAGAAATCACAGATCTTGGGAAGGCTGTATGATTAGCAAAACAAAACAGAACAGAGTGGTATGTGTGCATTTTTTAGAAAGAGGAGCCTGTGAACTTAAGGATAGACCTGGTCACCTGATTCTCCCATCACATCACACCCGCATTGTGCCGACATATAATATTTTAAATACTTCAAAGCCCTTCATAATGTCCTGCCGATGTTCAAGAGCCTTTTACAAAGGGCCTTCTGCCAATCAGTACAACAGCACTGCCGATTTACTTTGGCTAAACATACTGTCACTCTCAGCCAGAGGACAACTTACTATTGTGGATACAATGTCATATATGAGAAGGCAGATTTACAAATGTAGCAGCAGTAAAGAAAATGGAGGAAGCTACAAACTGAAGCAAACGCACTGAGAACGTTTCTTCGGTGACCAAATAATGATTTTGCAAATGTATTCAACGGTCTGCAACTAAGACATTTTGTTCTGGGAAACACCGATACAATAAAAAATATTGACTTGACCCAAAAGATGTATTCTTTGAATAAATGAGTAAATATAACCATATGTGTTATACATTGTTATGCATTCTTTGAATAAATAAGTAATATCATTCTTAATATATAATTCTTTCCCCATGCCGTGGGTCGGCTAACCAACCAAGGCTCTGCCTCTGTTTATTTTATTACTGGCCATAGTAATATTCCATTTCTACCCTTTACCAGTACCTCACTACTTCTGTCTTTATTTGCACACTAGTGAAGCACTAATTTATTGTGTATCTGTTGTCCATTTGTTCTTATATTGCACTGTATTGTCTTCTATTGCTCTGATGTTCCTCCAATTGGTCCCCTATCCCCGCACCCTGTGCACCTGTCCCATTCCCTGCAACTCTGGCATTACAATTTCACTGTGTTCTTTGGAACATGACAATAAAAACATGACACTATATAATAATATATATTTTCTTTACTTATTTTTTTGCATACTTCCATTAAAGGTTAATGTCATATTCAGGTAGCGAAATCTCAATAGCTGCTTGTTTTTTCCCTATTGTTCAAATATTTCCATTTCTGCTGCTACGAAACATTCAATTGCCGCTGCTGTTCATTTTCAATCATATGATTTCTGCTGCATATTGTACAGTTTTTTATTGTAAGATTGTATAGGTATGCTGCACTTACTCCTTCTGTACTGTCCTTCTGAGCTTCTGGATGGATGTAAAATTCGCACAGTTATAACAAATTTTCAGAATTGCTTTACTAAATATCCACTACAAAATGAAGTAGCCTAGATATTTAACATTTCCTAGATCTTAAATGTTCCTGTTAATGTCTAAGAATGTCAACAGGCTACATTTAGATAAACATTTTCCATGGCCACTGTTTTCCCAAGTCTGTCACTTAAATCCCTGTGTGTTTGTGTTTAGCTGTAATGATTGGTGTGGGGGGGGGGCGGCTTAACCCCCAAATACTATTACTGGCTGACCCTGCTTTCTCTCTCGTTTATGTTTAGAACAGATTATTATTTTACTTTTTTTATGTGCTGTTTAAAATGATTCCGATACTCTTGTGAGGTTAACATTTACGTGGTTAAACCAGAAATAATAAAATCTGAAACTAAATATAATTGCGTAATTTGAATCAATCAAAAGTGCAGTGAACCCTTCAGTTAATAGATTGTGCATTATACAGGGTTTTAAAATGGATATTAGTCTTTTAATCATAATTTTTAGTTTTAAAGAATTATTTATTACTCATGTCTACGCCATTTATTTTCAGCCAGGGAATGATCTTGGCATGGTAAAGTTGCTATGATAAGTCTAAATATTCATAGACATGGTGATTATTCTTGGTTTTTTGTTCACAGATATGTAGCAAATGATCCACTGAATTGTCTTATACTTCTATAGTCATTCATCAGACACTGCCATTCTTTCTAAAAGAATCCTTTTTAAAACTATATCTCAGTGATTCTTCTTTGACCTTGTCAAATCCTTTCAGAAACAAACACCGAATGACACAGTAAACATCAGTAACATTGTTTTTTGGTGTTTATTAATAAATTGTGTAATTCAAGTTGCACTCGCAATGCGAGCATTATTAAGCTCACAGGAAACTGCAAGCGGTCTGCAGATGAGTAAGCAGACCTGGCAGATGCTCAGCATGATATAACAGTTGTGTGTTTCCCATGTGTACCACAAACTGCAGTATTGATGGAAAGCTAAAGAACTGCATTTCAGTGCGGTAGCGACCTACCGCACTGAAATATATGCTCTGACTTCTTTCTGCTAACTTGAGTAACAACTAATTGCAGAATGTGATTTAAATGAGTAAAGATGAAAGTGAAGGTTTGGTTTCAGCATCGGTAGGGGTCAAATTGGCCCAGAAACCCCAGCCCCAATAAAAACACACTGAACTCCCACATCCATAACCAGATTCACACCCTTGAGTAATAAGAGTAACATAAAATAACACGATATATTATAAGATTCTAGCTGAATATGCTTGGAATATTCTTGGAATGCCAGTATTTAAACCAAATTAAACATGATAAAGTCGCAGAGGTTTATTTCACCCAGCATAGTAGCTGGAGTAGGGAGGCACTCTGCATGGTATGTCAGCATATTATTCTCATACGAACACTATGGGCTGAGCCGGTCAACCCGTTAGGCAACACAGACAGCTGCCTATGACGCCATCTTCTGAGGGCGCAGCGACTTAGCAAACCAGCCAGCTCTGTCTACAGTCAATTTAAGGATGCCAGCTCACATAACTGTGGGAATAACCTGCACGATACAAGAAAACCTGCAAACTCCACACACAGGGTATAGGGCATGCCCGTTGCATTTAGCACTGCCACGTTGTAAACCACCATGTTGCCTAATTATGGAATAGCTGTTTCTAAAAGCAAAGCTAGTAACCTAGGTAACCTTTAAATTGCTGAGTTGTTTTCGTGAGCGACCTGCAGCTAGACCCGCTTGAATGTGCGGGCTTACCAGGGGCCCCACTTTCACCATAGCCACTCCTTCACTTAAAGTTAATAATGTCGCCAAAGCAGTTGGAGCACTTCTGACAACTCAAATAGACCAGAAATCTCAGCACTGAATAATGCAAAATCAGTGTAACTTCATGAAGAAAGAAAGATGATATGAGAAGAAGTATTGACATATCGAACACGTTATGTCAAGGTTGGACCGGAGTGTTATGATGATGACGATACACTTCCCAAGCTCTGACACAATATTCAATACAATTCAATTCAAATTTATTTATATAGCACATTTTCACAATAATACATTATTTCAAAGCGCTTTACATTGACCTTGATCAATGCCCCCAGAGAGCAAGCCAGAAGCGACAGTAGCAAGGAAAAACTCCTTACTAGGAAGAAACCAGTGAGGAACCAGACTCAAAGGGGGAGCCCAATCTCTTGGGGCCAACAGAGGAAGTCCAAAATAGCAAATGAACACTGTACAGTCACACTTCTGTGGTCATTGCAACAGAGTTGAACGCAGTTGTCTGATCAGTAGTTTTGCACTCCAGTGATATTGAACGTGAGATACGGTGTCACTTTCTTGTCTCGTCACCAGTTGACATTGAGTCAATAGCCTTTGATGGGACATCAAAATAACACGACTTCAGAGGAAGTCTGGCAGCTTTGGGAGCTGTAGTATCTGAATGTGGCTTGAGAGGTTTTAGTCAGATGTTCTCCAGTACAGGTTGACAGCAATGGCTGATTAATGCATAGACTATCATAGACTATAGCCTAGGGCCCTGACAAACGCCAGAGCTCTGCCTCAGGAAAAACGGAAACATTGGCCAGTCCATGCTCAGCTCAGCCTAGCATATCCGGATAAGTTCATCTGCCCTTATGTTGACCTATCATTTTTTGGTTTTCCAAACAGGAAATTCGGACTATCCTTTAATCTATGTCAAAAACATTTTGGCAATTTGGACTGTCAAAATGTCACCAAATTTTTTTTTACAAAACATACAGTGATACCTTGTTATCTTAAGAAACCTTGGTATTTCATGACAGGTTTGTGGCAAAGGAAAATCATCAATGGGAAAGTTGCAACTGGCTGTAATTCACCCATCTGTTTGCTTAAGTAAATTCATACTTTGCAGGATTCGGAGCTAATTACTGTTAGCTGATCCTACTCTATTGATGCACTCCTTAATTAAGGGGAAAGAATCCAGCTCTGTAACTGCTTTCGCCATTCTGTTGCCAGTACAAAATCATACTGTCCCATTAAGTTTCAGTACCAAGTTACAGTGGGAACTCCCAGGGCTATCAGCCACCAAGATACAAGACTTCTTGTGGCTTAAGGCGTCTTTTTGATGGATTAACATGATCTGCGCATTACTGAATTGGGTAAGGACTGGCAATATCAATATCATGTTATGCATGCATTTGGAGAAGAACATTCAAAAATAGAGACAGATGTTTCTCAATGAAGCCGGTAACTTCAGTTCTTGCCTCGTGGGACAAATATGACAGATAGGAAAGTGAATCACAGAGGATTACAAAATTTAACTATGGTACCCCAGAGAAAGTGGAACATTACACAATACCAGTTCATCTTCTTCAGCACAGTTTACAGAATGTGTTTCTGACAGAAACATGGTGTAATCTCCATGCTACATGATGGAGCTGAAATACTCCACTTCTTGCGCCTGACCCTAGACTGAGAAAATTCCAGTAAGTGCACTGCTTTGTTTGTTCCAGTAATTTATTTAGGAGTAAATCTTTGCATACATAGTCACACGTAACGTACATTTGTATAGAACGTCTTCCATCATGAACATGTCAATAAGTTAGTATTGATGCTCACTCTGCCCTAATTGTTTCGGAATGGCACTCAATAAGCATCGATGCCGAGTTGGTTCACTCTGCCCAGATGGTTCAGAGTGGCCCT
>JAODUD010000001.1:42271207-42292604 GCA_026784285.1 Stomatorhinus walkeri | reverse complement strand
TGATGTGGTGGATCCTCCACATGAACATGCAAACCGCGTGGAAGCGGGTCTGGGGATACCGTGGGGGCTAGTTGGGAAAAGGCCCCACGTGGGCCCCCATTCTGGGGCAGGTTCCAGTCTCTGCCCAGATGGTTCAGAGTAGCCCTTGATGTGGTGGATCCTCCACATGAACATGCAAACCGCGTGGAAGCGGGTCTGGGGATACCGTGGGGGCTAGTTGGGAGAAGGCCCCACGTGGGCCCCCATTCTGGGGCAGGTTCCAGTCTCTGCTCTGATGGGCAGAGCAGCAGGGCTGGAGAGGCAGGAATTAGCCCCTTCCCTTGCTGCTAACCGAGGACTCTGGTACTTTCCATCTCCAGTGTCAGTAACTCAGAGGCTGGGTTTGGTCCTCCTCAATTCAGTTAAATTCAGTTCATTTTTATATAGCGCCTTTCCCAACAGAGTCATCCCAAAGAGAGAGTGATACAGAATGAGAAAAAGGAGGAAAAGAAGTTAAAGAAAGGCAGAAGACAACAGAGGAGAGAAATCAAAAACTCCCACGTATGAAAAAAAAACATTGGGGGTCCGAGGTCAAGTGGCAGCCTAACCCCCTGGGCATGCTAACATTACAGGAAACAGAAAAGAGTGGACATGTTTGCAAAAGGTAGGTATAAGCTGTGATCAGGAATGTGATTAAGCTGTGATTTTGAGCTCAACCTCCTTAAATTTAACTAGCAGCACTGATATGGACCTGATGGGATCTATCTAAACGTTATGCAACATGGACTTCATGACAACTTCATGAGCCCGCAGAACAATCCTTAGCTCGTTTGAGTGTGGAATTCTGTCTGAGACACTCCCTTGAAAATCAATCAATCCCAATCTTCCAATGATTTATTGGAATAAAAAAATGGGTGGGGCGTTGTCCTGGGGGCTGCCACGCCTCTCCCTCAGGCCACCTTGTGGTGCGCGGAGGGCTGGCTTGCCTGGGTTGACCAAATAACAGCCTTTCTCTAATCAATCTTCCTTTTACTCCTCCTGCTCCTCTCTTCCATCCCTAAAAAGACACACACACTAAAGGGAAGGTATGCAACCTCAACAGTCAACACATGTATACCACATAATTGGAATAAATGTGTTATAAACACACACACACACACACACACACACACACACACACACATATATATATAGAAATGCAAATTGTCCTGTCATTGTATTTTCTGAGGTAATTTTATTTTTTCCCCTTTGTCTGATTTTCAACAAACCCTCTAATTTAAAAAAGTGTTTTATTGCCAGATGGAAGAAAATAATCATTGGGGATACAGTTCTAACTCTATAGCCTTATCTATCCACAAATACATCCAAAAACCGCACGTGCCCAAAACATATGGCCACCATGTCCTACAAGTTCCAGACACAAGTGAACATGCAAAACACACAGAAACTACGCAGAAGAAAAATGTAACAATTCCCAGGAAGACAGCTGCGAAAGATGGAGGCCCTTTCTGCTCTTGGTCAACCTGCTTTTCTACTCATTCTTTCCGTCTTTTGCTACCCATTAGAGTGGAGTAATTTTCGGTATTCCCATAGATTGCAGCACCGTTGAAGTGTGAAAACAAGACAGAGAGAAAAGGGACAGCAATGAGAAACTGTCAAGTATAGCAGCAAACCTCCCAAAAAGGTCGTAACACAATTCTTCATAAATTGATCCCAGAGCTGGCAAAGTGCTGCAGATTTGTTAGTCTGCTGCTGTTCGATATGACAGTCATTGTCGTCAAAGTGTAGGAACGTCGAAAAACTTGTTCAAAGTAGTTGAAGGTGAAGTGAACAGAGATTGGCTAAAGTAAACGGAGACGTTTATTCTGTGATTGAGAGACTCCCAACTAATCAAGTAGACCAGTAATAATCATGATTTTAGCCAGGTCAACTGAACATTTGTTTGTACACTCAACTATCAACTTTTCTCTTAAAAAAAAAAAAACTAATTCATAAAGTTGATTTCTACAGAATCAGCTTTATCCAACGGACACTCTCTAGTGAGCCTTTTGTCGCAGACGAGGTGGCTGACGATCTACACAGCAGATGTGTTTATTTTTGCCGGTATATACTACACTGGTGCTGCACTGAGGAGGTGTCTGGACCACCTGAGTGGGTGGCTGAACCTCTTCATCATTTGCAGACCTCAAGCTGTCAGATGTGGTGTCAGACTCATCAGTGAGAGTAGTAGCATTGTCCGTTTCTGTATCTTCAGCATCACAGTTCTCACTGTTAACAGAAGCTGTCCATGTCTTCCTCCTCATCACTCTTGTCCAGCTCGACCCATTTCGCAATCACTTGTGTTGTGTGAAATTGTACTTTTAGGCAACAAATATAGTAGATACATCAAAATGAATGAAACAAAGAATAACCAGGACCTAGTAATGTGCATGACACAGATTCATACATAATCAGGCAAAATAGCTAATAAAGCGTTACTATAACTGACAATATTTACAACAATATAAAAAACTGAAAAAAAAATTAATTCCCAAGGCTCTAGAGTTCGGTAAAAGAGATTTATGAAAATATACTTTGTTTGATTATGCTTTGGCCTATACCTAAACAAAGTGGCTGACCAGGTATATACATGTCTATTTCCTGCTAAAATGTAGTAAAACTGGTGACTTTACTATGTGAACATGTGAACATGCATACGAATGTGAAATATTCACATCACTTCCTTCATTCAAGTTCCCCAAACTGATTGCTTTTAGAGCAGTTTCTGTAAATTATAATGAAGCATACTGAAACGTTTTACATAATTCAAAATAACATAAAGTATTTTACGTAAAAGAAAAGAAAAAAAAGATTATGTGCTATTGCCGTGTATGTGTCTGCAGATCAGACCAGCTTTGTAATTTCCAGAATTTCCTGGATAATAGCCAGAGCTGACAGCATCACATCAGTAATGTATTACCATACTTACACAGTGCATGGTATACATAGTCTTGTGATGGATTGGTGTTCTCTATATCACACCATGGGTTTCCTTGGTATGCACTGGGCTGTGACCCTGTACGCAATCAGTGGTTGGATGGATGGAAAAATAGCAAAATACTCCTAATCAAAAGTTTACAATACAAGATGAACATTTTACAAAACAATAAAAAAATTGCAAGCATTTTGCAATAAAAACTGTTCTAAAAAGTTGGAGGTGCCAAGTTTATACAAAAACAGAATTATGGGCACAGGAAAATAAAAATCATTTTTTCAAATCACGTAATACCTTGTGTGAGACAGCCTCTTGTTAAATTAACAATGCATTTGTTATGAAGTTTGCTATAAGGTTTGTTGAATATTACTAAATCGCATACTCACACTTCCAGAGCCTGGGGAAATGATCGTCTGTACATGCACTGAATCTCCATTTTACTATTCTCCGGCCCAGTTTTGTGGCTGTTGTATTAGCTGGGTCATTAGTTTTTTTTTTTCTTTTTCTAAAGCAGAAATAAAACAGCAATTACAGAGGATCCGCTGCTCCCTCCAAGGGCTTGCAGATGATAATTCTGCTCCGCTCATGCTGAGACTCACTGCTGGTTTTGTTCCCCCTTGAGAACTGCATTAAACATACAGGTCCTGCATGGATGAGTGAGTCAACAAATTACTGGAGTCACTAAACGTGGGCAGTGATTTACCCTATATATACAGAACGTCTGCTGCGTACCTGCCATTGTGTTATTAAATATCTTTAAGGCTTTTAAATAAACATGATTTTATTTTTCAATGAGGCTTCTTATTGCATCTACTTAGCGATTCTTTTCCAATGCTTGACTGGCTGTATGTATCAACTTGGGTCCCCTCAACTGTAAAATCTTGGCTAATATACATGGAACTGTTACAGCTGCTGGAATAACCTTTCGGATGTCTCCTAAGGTGCACAGTGATATTTGCACTTAATAGAATTATGCCTAGCAGGAGAATACTGTAGTGACATTTGCCATTTGTCAAGCATAGACTATGAAAATCCTCAAAGAACCATTAACTTCTGGGTTCCGGTCAGAAAACTTTTAAGAAATGGGAAATAATTATATATGTTATGGTTTTCAACATCTATTTACATGAACGCCTTGCAATGAGTTGATTTAATAATAAATTAAATGAATTGTATAACTTATTATATGGTTTCTTACTATATGTTTGTGCTTCATGTATACCAGTAAATAAGGTGTGTTACTCACTCATGATGAGTTAGGGTTAGACCATCTTTGGGGGGTGGGGGGCACTGACAGGTTCACGCGGGGGCCTGTAGTTTATTTTAGGAAGCATAGGGTACAAGGCGGGGGATTTACCCATGACAGGACGTTACTCCATTGCAGGACACACATTCTATATGAGTTGAATATCTTCAGACAACTAGTGTAGAAACCCACACAACCAATACAGGGTGGACAGGCAACCTGTTCACAGACAAGGTAGAGAGTGAATCTGAATGTGTAACACTGGCCATCCCGTAAGGCAGAGGGTAGTTAGTGTACCAGCGACAAAAAAGAAGCATTTGATTGTTACAGGCCAGTTATAAATGGCTACACCAATTAAGAACAAATATAATACGTCAGTAGTTCAAATGTAACTAAGCGTAAAATTGTAAGGTGGGTAAATCACATAAAATACTCAGAAAGCATGGAAATAATAATGGTATCAATATCAATAATATCAGTTGCTTGTACATGACCTCTAATTTTGTGTCAAGATTCCAAGAAAAAGCCAAGGATTGGTGACGTCCCCTCGGAAAAGCGGGCAGAAGTGGAACCCGTCTTTATCCCTCTGCTCCGGAGGTGCTTATCATCACCTCCTAGAGCCACACACCTCCGGCAGCTGAAGTAATGTAAGTGCAATTTTAATCAGCAATGCTAAATCACTCTGTGAATACTCTGCCTTAATCGTATTCCTGTAAGCTGTTGTGATATTCGAATGACACAGGTTTAACAAATCCTTTTAAAAGAATACCAAAAACTTGGCAGCATCATAAGAAAAAGAAAAAGAAAAACTGATACAGTAATAAAATTCATTATTGGATGACGCTGGGTGGATTTTACAGCATCCCTGACATAATAAAATAATAATTTAAATATATCAGAAACAAAACTAAAAATAATACAAGACAGGACAATGAATAAAAGATAAGGACAACTTAATTTGACAAATTTAATCATACTAGAATTGAAAATTTCAAAGTATTAAAGGCAAGCATTTATTAAGGATTTTTCACAGTAGTGAAATAATATAATAAATTTTTATATGAGAAAAAAAACTGACATGAGGAAAAAAAATTAAGAGTTAGTATTATATGTGATTTAATATGTTCTAAGCTATCGCATAATATCAGCACTGGCTATTTTCAGTTCATTGCTTAATTCTACTCAATCCAAGAACATGAAGTCTGCATTTTTGCATTTTGCTTTCAAAATGCTCAGTGTCTGACACACTCGCCGTAATGATTAGGTAGAGCACAGCAGGTGAAGAGGACGTTTGATAGATACATACATTAAGATACTCCACTGTTTCAAGCCTTGGGAATCAAGCACTTCAAGAATATCTGCGGAATCTGAAAGACAGAGATTAAAGTAATTCTTTGATCACAGCTATAGGAATTGGTGCTGTGTTCGGGCATTCATCGATTCTATTGAGATGTGGATTATTTTTGTATCAGTTTAATATTGCTTTAGCAATTACAGACAATATTCTGAAATAGATCAGAAAGAGATCAGATTGAAATCCTGTGTTCTTGTTTTTGACTCTATTAATCAGCAGAAAGGTCTTACCAAAGCATGACATTGGGACTTTCTTTCAGGGTAAAGCAAGGCAAAAATTATTTAGGGGAGAGTTCTTCAAATGTCCATAGAGACGATCGCATGTCTACAGAAACAGCGTAACCTTAGACCTAAACTGCCTTGTACTTTCTTTTCCAGTCATTAACATGTTTATAGAAAGTGAAAAGAACCTGTATAATTTGTCAAATCAAATATATTTGAAGTACTGCAGCTGATTTTAATTGCATAAAATGTTTGTTCTCGCTGCTCTTGCCTCTGTGTATTTCCGTGAGCTTAGCACCCCCTGCAGTTACACATTGTGTCCTGTTCTGAATGCTTCCGCCATTCATTGGTGGAGCTGTCTCTCTCAGGTCCCTTTTAAAGTAATTAGAGGCCTTTTTACTTTGATTGTTCTGTAATTGAATTGGTTTGAGCCCGCATAATTTCTATTGAAATATGCCAGCCATATTTCAGTCCTGGCTGCGGCCGGACCCGTTTTTGGAATAATTAAAATAGAAAAAAAACCAGGTGTGGAAGACAGGAAACAAAAGCCAGATGAATGGTCTTGATTAGGTGTTTTGTGAAAATGAGATCCCCTGGCTCAAAGACAAAGTGCAATCTCACTTATTTCTTGGGTTGCAATTGACCACTGTTGATTAAGGAGCAAGGTTTAGTCATTTTCTACGTTCATCATCCCACAAAGTGAATGCATTTCTTTGAAAGTGAAAAGAATTCAATCAGTCATTAAACTTCAATACAAAGCCCAAAATCCATAAATGTGGTCCCAAAAATGGCAATTCGAAAAGCCTTAATGGAAGCTTGTACAATATGCCTAAGGTATCCTGTAGATGCCCCTGACCAACATTAGACCCATGGTAGTTCAATTTCTGTAGGAAGTGCTTCCACTAAGACATTTTTATAGATAAATGCTATAGGTATCTAGGTGTCAGGAAAAATGTTAGGGTTTAGACTCTAAAAATAATTTCAAGTGTTTTTAAATGCCAATGTTCTATAATAAAACACACCATAGTAATTACAGACAAATGAGCCCTGTGCCAAGTTTTAATGTCATTCAATAGTAACAATGTAGCTATGAAAACTTCAAAACAATAAATTAGCACTGTGTACTTTTATATAATAAATCCTGTTGTCCAGCCGTTACTTTGAGTATATGGACTATGAATACACAGGGAAAGGGAAAATGCTGTGGACAGGAGACCGAAAGCTAAACTAGCTGTGATCATCAAAGAGCGCTATGACACAGCAGGTAGCCATGCCAGTTTCACTGGGGACCTTGAAGATGCCTCTGATAATGTGTTGTAGGCAATGATATTATTGGCACAAAGTGATGACAATTGTTCTTATTCCACGTGTCTCAGACAGGGAACAGATAAGGGTTCCGACAGCCATTAACAACAATTAAAAATCGACTGGGGTTACAAAGCAGGATTCGCCCTTTTAAACAATGGAACAATACTGTGACCTTTATTTTAAAATAGAGCCTAAAGGTCTAAATGATGTGGGACTATAACAAAAAAAAAGAAAAATTAAATTAAAAACATGAAATAGCCATTGTGGTTCTAGATCAAGGTCAAAATAGTCTGAGAGCATACCTCGCATGTCTGCCAACAGATTGTGCACAAAATTGGGACCCAGTCTTCTCTTCATCAGCATCGAATGGATTTTAATCAACACGTAATGCCAGTTGTTAATTGCCTGAGCTGCCTGCTGCTAAAATAATTCAATGCTTTTATTGTACTAGTTACCATCTGTTTAAAAACATGGAAACCAGATTACTGTATTTCCTGTGGTGACTGTTGTCATGGAATACAGTCTGCTAATTTACTTTATTAATGAGTGGAGAAAATGACATAAATACAATTTTACAAGGCCAAGTACAAAAATAAAAATATACAAAGGCCCTGGATTGGAAAGAATTAAACATCTTTCATGACTCGTTTTCTAACATGATCCTGATTCAATTTTATTGATGTCATGAACATCAATGTATAGTTTTACTGAAATGTGAACAAAAGATTATAAAATATAATATAGATATAATATAGAGCATTTACAGATGTCAGTCATCATTGTGTGATTATATATCACCTATCTGGGCAACACAAACATTGGCAATTTAGAAAATCTGCTTTGCAGACATTTTGACTAATGATATTCATTAAATGTAACCAAATGCTGAATTTTAGTATACAGTCCAATGCTGTCATCTTTAACATGTCTTCTGTTCCTTAATTCAAATGTTTTTGTCAGTTGACAATATTCTGAGAGGTTTTCTTGTCTGCAATCATTGTACTAGTTTAATGAGCTAAATATAATAATAATAATAATAGTAATAATAATAATAATAATAATAATAATAATAATATGTACCATATATATGCTACTCCAATGTAATTTTCTTCTCCCTATGACACCCTGAAAAACATGTACATTACGAACTGAGAAACTGCAGAGGGAACATTAGCCCTACAATAAATGTATGTGAAGCAAATCCGGTGAATTATTAACAATGTTCTGTGATGGTTAGTGGTTATTGGTCTGAAAATGATCTCAACATAATTTAAGTAGTACAGTCAAGGAAGGCTTACAGGGTTCACCAAAAAGCTTACAGGTTTGTCTCTCTCAAAAATCCCCTATCACCATATACCATACCTCCCTGTACTATTCTGAACCATAGCATACCATCCAAATTGACGTAACAAGGGATTTTTAAAATAGTAGGTTAACCTCCATTCTAACTATCCACCCCTTATTGCAACACTGCTATCTGCTATTGCTATCTGACCAAACATGCTTCTGAGATGTCAATGAAAATATTATTTTGCCACTTTTGCTTAACAGACCATCTACTGCTAACAGATATCCAACAGCAGATGTCTCCTGAGGTCAGGATTCTGACAGGTACTGGAAACAAGTACTAGAGTTTTTTTAGGTCTTTCTGAATACCACAGAATATACCCAGAAGTAATTCCTCACGATGCAGCTCTCATGTGCTCCACCAACTTCAGCTCTTCCTGCAAACGGCAGTGTACTGTCCGCAGGCCACAGTAAACTTGTTTCAGTTGTTATGATCCAGTTGTTCATCTGGGTTTTTTGCGTGTATTTTTTCCTTAACTTGGCTTCTCCCAGCTTCTTACCTAAAATTTGGTCGACCTTTTCAAATCTTACGCAGGCCTGAACCATGCAGACAGCCATGTGAAATAATGTTTGTTTGGTGGTTGGTAGGTCAGTTGGTAGGTAGGTATGTTGAACTGCTTTTTGCATTGCACAGCACCTTATTCCTCACTCATCCAAACGCACCACATACCACTGACCCTATCAATTCCTACTGATAGTTTGGCATTAGTTATTATCCTTGACGAGGTTTTTACTTTTGCTTTGGTTAAGTTGTTTGACAAATCCTTGAGTTTTATCAATGCATGTAAAATTCAAATAACATCTGGTATTTGTGGAAGATCTCTCTTCTGAGCAAATCTATGTAAACCACTGGGTGCTATTATGCACAGATAATCACCACATTATGGCATTCTGTGGTGACAAAATTACTCCAATTAAAAACTAAAAAGGCAGAAATGAAACAAAAAGGTGTAGGCTCAGTTAGATTAATAAATAACAAATTAAATACACAAATAATTTGTAAGGTAAATCTTGGTAGTAGAATAAAATGATGGACTAGGATGTAATCTATGCAAATGTTAATATTCCGTGGCTGAGATTCCATAATTGAGAGGACACATCCTCTATGCATTAAACAACATTCTTCAAGGCCCACATCAAAATGAATTACACAAATGGAACAAAATCAATTTAATGAACTGCATCGAAAATCGTAAAAGCCCACCTTGCTTTAACAAAGACGTCTGAAATACCCCATTTGACTGAGTAATTGTTAATTACCGAATAGCATTTGCTATGCTGCAAGGTAGCTATTGCAGTACTGATTCACATAGTTCTAGTGGGATGATGTTTAAACAGGGATCAGCCACGTATTACGGAGTACTGGATATGCATGCAGAACTAGTGTAACTGGCCTGTAAGAAGTAGACAAAATTTTTTCCATTAGGTTGCAGTCTACACAAGGACACAACCGAGTGTATTCTTTAAAGCTATTTTAACATAAGAGATATTAGATATTACCTATGCTAACACAACTAATATAGTACAGTGAGTCCGGCTACAATGCGTGATATCACATCGCAACTCTGTTCTAATGTAATTGATTTATTAATATCCAAGTTGGAAACGATTTTCTGTCAGAGAGAAACGCACTAACACTCTTTTCAGTGACTCAGTCAAACCAGCAGAAGTGGACAGTTCAAGTCCACAAATCCAGATCAAGATTTTTTTTCAACCAACCAGTTGAGTTCTCTGTGACTGTGACTCTTTATGCTGAACTGCATGGTTGAAACTGGATTTGTACTTTCTGAACCTGAACCTTCCACCATTTGCCAACCAGTTTTCAAATCTAAAAGAATCAAACTTTTTGTATATCCACACATTACACAGATCAAAGTATTACTGTTTAAAAATATCTGAAAAAATCGACTATTTATTATACAAAAACACACAGCAACCTATTTTAATTGAGTTACATTTGCTTTTCATAGACTGTAGCCATGTTGCCTTTCAGCGCCCCCCCGCGTACCACAGTCCATTCCGTTGAAGCGGTTAGTAGTGAATTCTTTTAAGACTCGTAAGACTCATAGGGGACACTTAAGACATAATTTATTAATGTAGTATTATTTCTTAATATGAATATAATTACATTATTGGCCACTGGTATCACTGTCTTTATTATTTAATTAATTTTGTTTTGTACAAGTCACTATGTTTTGGAGTCACATTCCTCTAACCCTATTTTCCCCATTGGATATGTGTATCTCGCTATGTAATTTCAGTGAATGCGAGGGTTTTCATGAATGCATTTGACCGCTGTAGCAGGACTGATTTTATCAAAATATTATTTTAGAGACAACAAATAGCATAGCATCTTGTACATGTGTGATTTACAAATCATCATATTTATAGGTGTTTATATATAAAAAATACAGATATTGATCAGTATGTCTGCTTTTGGACCAACTTTTATGTACCATAAAATCTATATTTAAAACTTTTAGTTTCCTATAAACCCTTGATAACATGTTACTAATCCAGTTACTGACAAAATAGAAACAATGTTTCCAAATGAGTGTGGGGTATGCAAAGAGACAAGTAAATATTGAATATGCTGGTGTTTTATTGTGCACAGCATTAGCGAAAAAATATGTGATTTTAACTTTTCTTACGATATATGTTATTTATATCACATTATTTTATATGCACCTCAAACCCCCACCGTATGCTATTACCTATTACAGAATTTGTCATACCTGAAATCTCATAGCAAGAATAAATCCATGACATTATACATTCACAACAATCTCATGAAACACGTATAAAATATCTTCATTAAGTTCTGTAATTAATCATTGTTATTTGAGTTACAAAGATCTTTCATAAAAGACAAACATAAAGAGTACATCTGTTAAGACACTGACAACTAGTGGTTGCTGAAATGAACATAAATAGTTTTTATTTTAATTTACATTCAGTTCAAATTTGTTGTACTGACCTAAATACACAATGTAAACATATGGGTTTCTTGTAACACTTAATCAGAATAATTATGCATGATAAATTCGTAAAACTCATTAATTTCAATAAATACCAAATGACATCACTAATCTCCCCTGCCTCCACTTTTCTTGGGGAAAAAAATGAAAATATAAATAAATAAATAAATAAATAAAATTTCATGTGCTGCATCAACAGGTGGAATTTCTTACTGTAATGCTATTGTAAAATTAAATAGTAGAAATATATATTTTATGTCACATATAGGTCAAATATTAACATATTGCAATCTATTATTTTTCCCTTCAGCCATTAAAAAAAATGTAAAAAATCTGCATTCTGAATAGTTCCGCTGCACTAAAAATCAAGCTAAGGCTAAGTAAGTAATATGTACAATACTCAGAGTGTGACAAGGAAAACACAGTGACACAACTAACAATCACAGATACATTGATAGAGATATTTCACTGTTTATCTATAGAGGTATTTTACCTTGGCTTTTATAATTTGTCTCTTCACAGAATATAAATAGGTACAAACATGTAGGTTACACAGCAGAAGTAAATTCTCAATTATCCTGGATCAAACTGTGTGGTTGCACAAATCCCACACTTGATTAGCAGAATATACAGTCACCATCTCCCTTGAATGTGTAACACATCGCAAGTACTTAAAATCAGAAGCTACCAAGTATTTAAAGGGTATACATTAATAGCGACGTTTCAGGGAGATGTCATCTTCACAGGGACAGTGGAATGGTCCAGAATATTCAGTGGACTACATGAAAAATACTTGTGCCTTGGTACTGAGCATGAAACAGAAGTATTCAAAATCATCTTCCTGAATGTGGTTTCTTGCACAAGTGGTATTGAATGTGGCTCTGTTCCTTCAAATGTCAATTAGATCATCGCCACTTTCGTCACTTTCCACAGTCAGCTGCCGCGTCCACCACTTCTTGATCTCCGAACCGGAAGAAATCTCATCGCTGACCGGATTCATCTTGCACACCACCGACTTCACGCTAGTCCGACCTCCAAAGCGCAAGTTGACAGAAGAAACAGAATGACTAATAGGTTTAGGTGCTGAAAAGTCATCGACAAGAAAGTTTAAATAGAGACGGTCGGAGGTGAAAGCCAAGAGCCAACCCTGGTACTTAAGCACGACATTCACTAGACAGCATCTCTCCGCCATTCATCCGGGCTCAAAAGCCAACAGCACGTGGCGGAAAGGTCATTGCCATGCAAGGGGTCTGTTTAGAAACTAAGACAAATGCTTAAGTGATTTTGGAGTTCTGAGCAAGACTTGTAAAATTTTGTGCAGTAAAATTGCAAAGTTACTGCTCACTGAGAAGGAAACAGCTGCATTTTAACAACTCTACACACATTAACTATTATTTTTAGCTTTAAATCAATAACCGAAACTAATTTAGTCAAAGTAAAGTCAATGTTGTACCTCTGATGATTGATAAGTTCTACCTAATGGTTTTACTGTTCATATAGAAGCATCTGACAGAATATCGACTGTAACTGAGGTTCATAAACAGCTGCTATTGGTGTGTAACGCCCTCACCTACTGGCAGTCGCCACTGTCCCAGCTTCCTTTGCGGTTTTCCCGCATCTGAGGAGTCCTGCCGGTGGCAGCCGCGGTCTGATAGCGTGGGACTCAAAAGCTGCTGTAAGCCACTCATCTACGTGGATCACGAAGAGGGAGAAAAACATCGAACGGTTTTCTGATTGTCTTGTTATAAAAAAACGAATACAGCTCAGGAAGAAATTACGAGACCACTCTGTTTTATTTTTCAATATAAATGACCTGAGCAGCATTCCTAGGTAAAATGACCAAGTTTATTTGTATACCTAATTTAGCTTTGTTTCTGTATTTATGTGGGCAATACGACCCAATCAACATGAGGCATCGGAACAACTGGAATATAACGAGTAGCAATAGCTGAGAAACAGCATTAGTTCTGTTATCTAGTCATCTGTATAGAACACTGTAGAAGTCCAATGTATTGGCAGCCACATTACCTTCATGTGAAAGTATCGGTGTGCAAAACATCAAAAAAAATCGACAGCTTTAAGCTCGATACTGGTGACCTTCAGACTGTTTGCACAGAGATCACAATGTGTCTGTGTGAAAATGGCTCACTTCTGGTTGGGAGAGGTTGTCCTGGTTGGTGGCGCTGGCATCTTCACTGGGCAGCGTGGTCTCGATACTGGGAGGGTTGAGGAAGCGGCTGAGTTCCTGTTGTTGACTCTCCCTTAAGCTGTGGATGATGCTACAAGACTGCTGCTGTTTCTGTGGAAATAATTCAGCAATGTGCGTCACGGAGACAGTCTGAGCCAATCAAGGCAAACGGTGTTGAAATGACGAATACAAACCTGAATTTCTCTCATGTTCTACATCAATTTAGGAAGTAATATACAAAACAAAGATATCTATCTCACTGGTATATTATCCCTATATTAATTTAAACTGTATTCATTTTTCAGCATCTCTTATTCATTCTTGAGTGAATGAAGAACAATTTTTCAACTACAATTCCTGACTAAGAAATACGATGGATGTACAAAAACTAACAACCATTTCAGGCCTTAAGTGCTTTCTCAGAATCAAAAACCTTATTCACTGTAGTCCCACAGTAGCTGGATCTTCTCAAGGACAAATGAGTTCTACTTCCACGCTTGTTCTCCAGTCACCCGGAAATGCAGAATCACTTTGCCGCAATTCTGATATTATCACGAATGCCAAGAGCCTTGGCGACATCCTTAATGATAATATCTTCCTGGTCCAGAATATAGCAGTGGGGTCCCAATGCGGCTAATACCTTCTTCATAACATTTTGAAGACTGGCCCCCACCTGCAAAATCCTGTCTACCTAACTGCTGGTTCAGGCTGCGGTCATTTCTCAGCTTGACTCCTGTAACAAGATTCCCTGGTCCCACAAGACGCTGTTGTATGATTTCCCGCGGCCAACAAAAATACACCCTGTCCCGAACTTCAAGACATTGTTCAAAACACTGGTCACTAACACGAGGACTGTAGCACTACATACACACAACATAGCACTAAGTGATATCTATTGACTACGTTGGCTTTAACGCATGCTGTGACCTATGGATTACCATCTATAATCAAAAGTACATTAATTTATTTAGTCGACTCTTTTGTACAAAACAATTTACAAGTGAGGCAAATTGCACATTACAAAGATACAGTTGTCTAGGAGTCAATCAGGCATAAGCATGGGGCAGTATATAAGTAAAAATGCAATTTGGTCAAGTGGTGTTGCATCCTATACCAATATAGCTACATGCTGCTGGCCGTATAAGTGGCATATAGAGACAAACTTACAGCACGGATCCGCTTCAGGCACTTCTTTAGCCACATACGGATGGTTTGCTTGGCCACTTCCTCCTCGATGGTGTACTCCAGTTGCTCTCGAGCAAGTAGCTCCTCCAGTTGCAAGCTCTTCCTGATGTCTACTGAGCGGTACGACAGCATGCTGGATGGGGGACACCACACATAAATGCCTCCTGTACGGCTGACTAAAAAACTTACATTCAAAAATTCACATTACAGGCAGTGTTCCCATAAAAATGTGTTCATATGCCTTTACTACTCCTGACTGCAGCATCACTTTCCAAAATCCTATTAATTCTGCGCTTGTAAATGGATGCTACAAATGTGTGAAATTTATCATTAGCTTAAAGCCTTCACATCTTACATATAGCTCTAATCAAAATTGATGAGTGCTGTTCCTAAAATATCTGCATAATTGGTAGAATGATTGGATTGACACTGAAGTGTAGACAGTGACGGTTTTGTGGCTGCTTTTACCCCTCTGGAAGCTAATCAGTGCGGCAATAGGGTTAGAGGAGAGGGACCATTCTCACCTCTGCACGTCATGAAAGGTGACGTCCCCTCCGTTGTGCAGTCGCTCCATCTCGTAGCACATGTGCTTGAAGAGCAGCTTGTCCTTGTCCAAGTCCACCTCCAGCCTCCCTCTCAGCAACCGCAGCAGGAACTTGACTCGTGAGGTGGGGATGACGCCCTGTGGAGAGGAGCCCACAAAATCTCACCCGAGGCTCTTCGCACATCGCGGGACCGGGCAGGTGTGGCTCCGGCTGCTAAGGCTTAATGAAGATGACATCTCCCTACTACTCACATCTGACAAGAAATAATGATCCTGATGATGCAGGAAGTGATAATGTCACTGCAGATGGTTATTTCAAGAGCTGCTTGCAGTAGAAGGCATACCTGCAAATTGAAGCTGGCAGCTGGCAGAGATTTGTTCATCCGGCCATGCCCCCCTGCATGACGTCACTAATTCAGCCACACTTACGATGAACCGATGTCGAGCGATTAATAAATAAATAGTTTTAAGACGGAGTCTGGAGGACAGACAGGCTGTCACTTGAGTTTGAGCTAACAGCAAAACCTGCCCCGAAAGCTGCTTCTGTCATTAAATTGTCATGGGGTTGATGAGTGAAACCATTGCTTGACACACCCCGGAGCTTAGCGCTCATTTGCATACTACAGATGGACACTATTGTCAAGGCCACTCACCTCCCTCTTGTCATCAACCATATTCCAGATGATCTGGAAATGACGCAGGTCGTTATAGCTGAGCAACTGGTCTTCTTCAGTTGAATAAAATAAAGAGAAGTTTTCTACGATGATAGCTACAACACCAAAGAGAAACCTTTTACTAAGACTGAACACATTTGATATAACCGAAAAGCAATACTAGATTTCCACCTTGAGATCATATTAGGGCTACAAAAAATTATTATTTTGGTAATTGATCAATCATGTGATCAAATGATAAATTGATCACCTGAATCAAAACAGGGTTTAAAGAAAAGCACAAAGGCTTTATTAAAAAATAAATAAATAAAAACAAATAAAGTGACAAAGTGGAACAGAAACAAAGATCTGCTTTCTAACGATGGTATTTTATATTGTGACACATGGTATTTTGACTGTGTTTTCCAAAGCAATGCTCTTCTGGCATTTTTAGTAATTTTTTTGATTTTGATGAAATTTGCCAAGTGAGGAGGAGGGCGTTTATTTTGTCAACAAGTCTTCAAAATACCACTGTATACTGAGTTACCATCCTGCTGCCCAAGCCTAGTAACAACTTCAAAATTGCTCATAAAAATTTACCCATTCGCTACACTGCTTGTATTTGTGTTTGTTGCAATACATCTGCCCTCTGCTGGTCTGGTGAAATTTCATTGCTGTACACAAGCGCCAACGGCACTTTTCTGCAGCCACAGACAAATACAGTGTGTATATGAGAGTCCGTGCACAACTGTACAAATGTTGCAAAGTGGTGATGTCATTATATGCAATTTAGGCATCAAATTGATAATAAAATTCATTGTGACATTTTTTACTGATTATTATCAATTAGTTATCATTAGTTGTTGCAGTCCTACATCATATGATAAACTCATTTAGGAAGTATTGTTGCCAGGTTTACTGGAACAACCAAATGACATGACATGAGCTTCAATAATAAAAACAAAAACAGCTTGAAATGAAAAATATCAATTTCCACAATGGAATGCTCCCATCGATGAATGAAAAAGTAAGATTCTTCATCTTACAATGGCAGTTAGTACAGCGAAAGGATACACACTGTATTTCACTGCACTTAATAGAGAAAACTGGACTTTTCTTACCCACGAGCAGGTTGAGCATGATGTAAGCGATGATGACGTAGAAGGAACAGAAGTAGATGAGGGCACCAGCATAATTGCCACAGTCAGTTTCCCAGTAACGATGCTCGTCTGGGGTGCAGAATGGAGGTTGCACCTGTAGACAGAGCACAAGAAAAGTAGCATCTTTTTGAGTCAACTTTTGAGAATCAGGTTTAATGGTTCAACAACTAGCTCCTTTTAATTATTCTTTAATTATTCTCAGTTGTGCTTTTAACATTATGCATTGCATATCTCTGTGACACTAAAAATCAGTTGTAAACACCATATGAAGTATCGCATGCATATCAAAGTAGCCTGAATGTGTCCAAGTCAAGAGCATAATGTCCAATGTAAGGCATCCCGTAGGCATGTGTGCAGGAATGCTCTCCGTGGATATGTAACAGACACGTCTTCTCCTCACCATGCAATCATGCATGATTTTATTCCAGTCTTCTCCCGTGACGATGCGAAACAGCACCGTGATTGCTTTGCCCGCAGTAGCGAAGTTTGCATGCCTGTTATTAAAACATACAAATGTTCAAACGACGCCGTCATTTTCAGAAAAGCATAACGTCGTATTTTCAAATTATAGAAAAAAACAGCAGACAGCTTAATTGTAACAATTTCACAATGACACTTCTGTTCTTCACGTGACACGTTTCTGTAGCTGGGAAATCTAACAGACTCCCGTCGCTTTGACGAAACCGCGGGAGGCAAATACGGCGCTACGTATCTCACACTCTGCAGCCCAGATCTCTCAGCCGCACTCCCTACAGGGAGGAGGGAACTTCTCCCCGTCACCGGGGTGGTAAGCAGGACGTACCAACCTGTTAATGTTCTCCCCGTACTTGACAGTCCCGAAGAGTACGACCCCTGCAAAGGCGTAACAGAGCAGCAGTAGGAACATGCCGACGATGATGAAGAAGCTCTTGTACATGCTGACCACCACGGTGAGCAGCAGCATCTTCAGAGTCACCTGATGTGGTGGGGGTGGCACATTAACTGATACTCTGTCAGAGCACATGCACACAGCTCCCCCACCCCCCACCCTGTGTGTTCACTAATAGCATCTGTGCTTGGTCTTTCATTAGTAAATTAATACTTCTCACTCTAATGCCAGCACCTGCCACACAAATTCCTGATGATTATGCGTTAGATTAGAAAATATTCCCAAACATTGCTAAAATACCTAATTTATCATAAAGATGAAGGTATTTCTACAGCACCCCTGCTATAAATGTGAATACATCTCTTTTTTTGTGGTGCTCTCAGGATCACTGGATATACAAATGAATAATGTCATCTGCATCTATAAAATAAGATTAAAATAATAAAGCTTCACATATTGTTGTGATTTAAAATGTGCTCTGTGATTAGGCCACAGGTTCGACCTTAAGGAAAAAAAGAATGTGTGAATTACTTTGTAAATTGAATAATTCTATCTGCTAAGAACTCACAGTACTGTTTAACAACGCGGCAAATACAAGCAAATGTTAAGTTGTGGTAAATGGCAGAAAAGTGTGATGGTAACGTCATACTCACATGCTTCCCGCAAATAGTAAAAAACCTGAAAACTATCACACAAGTGCCCATCATATAGGTGTAGGCATTCTGGGGAGGAAAATGTAAATCATCGATTAACGCAGGTAAAGACGACCGTATGCTTTATGCATATATACATAAAAAAACCTTATCAAGCCTTTGTTAAAAATGTATTGACAATGAAGACTTGCCTGCAAAGCGAAATGAAGCACAATCCATATCACTCCCAGTGAGGTTACCAGTAGGTCATATCGATTCCTCCTGCTCTGCCAATAACCAGCTGGTGACATAGCAACCAATTTCATCGTTACCTGCGACACCAAAAGAAACCATAACGTTCAATTCTCATACGATATATTGCATCTAGGAATATTCATTATCGAGGCCTCCCACGACGCTGCTAATTAATGAAACAGCTATTAACACGTGTCAAAAATACTGAAATACTCTGCAGGTTCATACAAGCAGATGCACGGTGATGTTCAGGGGTTCGTTTTCAGAGTGACCCTCTTGCTTTCCTTCTTCAAGGGGAACAGCTAGGACAGGAGCACCCTTAGACTCACCTCCAACACAAAGATGAAGGTGAAGACCACGGACATGGTGGCCAGCGGAACAGTGAATGGGTCGTCCACATCCCACTGAAACAGATTATTAATTATACAGATAATTAGTGACAGCAAACATTTGTAGTAGCCAGTGACTACAATTGCAGTTAATAGCAAAATGGATAAAAATAGCTGAAGGATAAAAAGAAAATGTCTGTGCAGAAGATATGTGCATATATGTTAAATACTGCTTGAAAGCTGACATTTGTTATAAAACCAATATATTTGAAACATTTTTGCACAATCAAGCACGTGTCCCAAGACTTTCTGCGGACAATGGGTGAAGTGTGACAAGAAGCCCTTGTGCAATATTTGCATGCATGTACTGTCATACAGTCATACTTTAACTACCTTAACTGACAGCAACACAGACTGTGCAAGGACCAGCAATGCGATGCCCCTTTTAAAGAAAGGGTGCTGTGTGATGTCATACACCTTAGCACGGAACCCGCCGTTCTCTGCAGAAACAAAAGAACCCAGAAACTTTAACTTTCATTTCAGTGAGCAATGATGTGCAGACTAAATTCTGCAAGAACATGACAATTTTTGATCCGTCTTGGCCCAAAAACTATAAAATTATACTTTGTTAAATAAGGTTTTGTTTATTGTAACTTTCTGAGGGATTCATTTAATATGACACAATGCTATAATGACAAAAATGATCAAGTAGTACACTCAGATGCAGATGTACTTGTATTCGCAAAAACACACACTGCTCTGCCTTGATCTGTGGAATTCTAGGTCATAGTCTCCTAGCAACACTGGATGTCCTTGCACTATGCACCTGCCTTATAGTAACATAGTGCTTATGGTGCTTCTGAAATGAATTGCTCCACTTAGATGCTTGCAAAGCTTTGTGAAGCATCATGCAGCTCCTGCTCCTATGGTAACTCACATTTGTTACAGGCGATTTTATTAGATGCTCAGGCTAGCTCCACTTACGCTAGTGAGTGCTTTCCCTACTGCGGTCTTATGTTGCACCATCTTCCTCGCTTGTATAACAAAAGCGTCCTGCTTAATAAATTAATGTAAACATAAGTGTAATTGACCAAAATGAATGTCATAATGGCATCCATAATTCTGATATTTTCTCATATCATCTTCTCATTTTCAGACAGGCAAAGTCTCTGATATTTTTCAGTTGCAATTGAATCTGGCCATCGACTTCCATGCAGTTTCCACAGACACTGCATTCTTTCTTTGAGTACTGAAATAGCAGTTTTCTTGGACCTTCTTTTCCTAACGACTACTAACCAGGACGTGGAGGTAGGTGCAGCGGTTGGGCGATCTTCAGGCGGCTCTTCAGGTCTTCCCACCTTCGCTGGTCAACTGTTAGCAGGGCAGTGCCCTGAGGAAAAACAAATACATGACAAATATATAACCCAAAGTTCCATCCTTGGGCATTTTGCTTAATTAAAAAAAGAGATTTGAAACTACACAGTAACCTTTGAGATTCACTTATACATTTCCCATTCACTAGAGGAACCATCACAAAAGTGGCTAAATTGATGAACTGAGGTAAAAGTTGTGCTTGGTCTAATATTAAAAACTGTAATTGGTTTTGCAAGAACCACAAGATAAATTTAACTTAAAATCTTATCCTGACTTGCCTGCTCTTACCTTATTTTCATTAAAATTTGCAATAACCACTCCGACGAACAGGGTCAGTCCAATCATACAGCCCAAGAACACAAACACATGGATGTAGATCCCATGGATCTGTATGTAGTGACATAGGGAATTCAGAATGCTTGCAGAATACTGATACAATTTGGATTTTCGATTGGTCCATTGAAACGTTAAAAAGTAACATTCTGGAACAAATATATAATAAAGTGGACTGCAATGCAAAGGATTACCGGTCCCACGCGATGGATGATGACATCACGGACTTCCACCCAACCTTTCAGTGACAGCACTTCAAATAACGCCAGCATTGCATTGCCCACGTTGTCAAAGTTGAAGTTGCGGGGGTTTGCCCTAGGAACATCAAGGAGGCATATACTTTGATACCTTAGCAAAGTGCATTCAACCAACAACCGAGCCTGAACTACAAAAGACATGGAGAGATGATGAAGGTCGTATATGGGCTCTGCTTTCAGACATGGAGAGATGATGAAGGTCGTATATGGGC
>JAODUD010000001.1:42261046-42271107 GCA_026784285.1 Stomatorhinus walkeri | reverse complement strand
CTCTGCTTTCAGACATGGAGAGATGATGAAGGTCGTATATGGGCTCTGCTTTCAGACATGGAGAGATGATGAAGGTCATATATGGGCTCTGCTTTCAGACATGGAGAGATGATGAAGTTCGTATATGGGTTCTGCTTTCAGACATGGAGAGATGATGAGGGTTGTATATGGGCTCTGCTTTCAGACATGGAGAGATGATGAAGGTCATATATGGGTTCTGCTTTCAGACATGGAGAGATGATGAAGGTCATATATGGGCTCTGCTTTCAGACATGGAGAGATGATGAAGTTCGTATATGGGTTCTGCTTTCAGACATGGACAGATGATGAAGGTTGTATATGGGTTCTGCTTTCAGACATGGACAGATGATGAAGGTCGTATATGTGGCTCAGACAGAGAACCACATCCACGCCTCCAGAGTCTCTGCTTTTTGTTGTGCCTCTTTATTCACAAGGTGTGCAAAAATAATTTGTAAGGGCTCACAATGTACAATCTGAGTAATAACAAATGTGTCAGAATCCCTGTCAAGCTGTCCACGGAAGAGAAGGAAGCATATTGACATGTTGGCTCCCTGCTGACAACTACAGAGTTCATTATTTCTGTGCTGAAACATCACAGCTGTTCAGGGAACCCTTTCTCTTGCTTATAAACTAATGCATCGATTAAAAAATTACAGCCCTTTAAATAAGCAGGTTATAAATCAGTCTGACAGAAACAAACATATCTGAGTCATTATGTGTGACAATATTCTCAAATGTATACAATATTTGCATATTTATATCCAAAGTTGCCAGTTTGCTATTATGGCTGACAGTAGATCCTTGGGTCTTGGGTGATCTTACACAAAAAAAATACCAGATGTGCAACTCAAAGGCCAAAACATTCAGAAACAATTAACAAAACCAGCTGTACCACAGAAACACAGGTTTATAATTATATCTTTGTGGGGACTCTCCATTCATTTATATGGGGAAAACTCTAATCCCAACCTGACGACCTTAAGCCCTACCCAGCCCTAACCTTAACCATAAATAACCAAACTAAATGTGAGCATCTGGCATTTTTAGTTTTTTGACTGCACTCACATATCTTTGTGGGCACCTGAAAAACGCCCCCCACAATGTAATATAAACATAATCCAAACACACACACATTTCCAGGACTGTAGAGCGCTAATTCGACATAATATATTAGAAACTTACCATACTCGTGGCACCCAAAATCCAGGTTTCTTTTCTCCAGACCTTAATTTCAGGTTTAAATTTTTAGAAACACTGACGTTGATCCGAAAAATCCCATGGCAATCCTCCTGTAGGAAAATCAGCAGCGAAAGCCCACAAGATCCGGTGAGAAAAAGGTCACGGCCAGAATATGTCAATAACAGTGCACGCCTACTGGCAAAATTAAAAGAGTCTTAGTCCTACCCGCCTGCTGATATGAGGATCATTGCACTTGGCTAATTTCCCGGCAAACAGCTGAACGCCAAAGCTGGCGAACACCAGCATGAGTGTGAGGAGGAGTATAGAGACCTACAGAGGAAGATCAAGGAAAAAAAATGAAAGTCCCTCATATTGCAACCATGGACTGAACTGGCGGTATGAAATTACTTTGGAAGGAATCTGAAAATAAGCAAAAAATAAAATATATCTACGCACACATACACACACACACCTGTAAATGTAAATGGCTTGAATATTGAATACAGTAATTGGGTAGTGTGAGTGACACTGTCTTAGACAACAGGGAATAGCTGCTTTAATCTTTTTATAACATCCTTGATATACTGTCAGTATTTAAAACAAGGGGCAGCCTCCTAGTAACTGGGTTTGTCTGAATGCATGTTTCCCTGTCAAGTTTCCTACATCTTCAACAAAACGCTGGGACACTTACCAGAAATATCTCCTTGAATCCCTTAAGGACCTCGCGCACTACCTTCCTCATCTGGGGCACCAGCTTGAAGATGCGTAAAGGCCGCAGGCAGCGCAGCATCATGAGCAGCTGAGCGCCTGATTCCGGTGGGACATCCGTGGGCAGCCAGCAAAGGAAGATCAAGCTCACCTGTGGGGAAGCAGCACGTGGGAAAATGCCAGGAGATATATTAGCATGCGCTAACTAGGCCACAACCCCATTAAACAGGTAACGTGACATTTAACAACACAGACGCTCCCCGGGTTACGATGGTCCGTTTTACGATATTTCAACTTTACGATGGATATGATTATTCAGTTAATTGCATAAGATATTCAGCACATTCTTAGAAAATAGGCTTTGTGTTAACAATTATGGCCAACTGTAGGCTAATGTAAGTGTTCTAAACATGTTTAAGGTAGGCTAGGTTAGGCTATGATGTTTATTAGGTTAGGTATAGTATCAAAATGTATTTTCACCTTATGATGGGTTTATTGGAACGTAACCCCATCGTAACTTGGGAAAAAACATTTCGTAAAATATCTTACTAAATAGATGAAGATGTCCATAACTCCACCAAAATCTCTGATAACTGCCGTTGGGGTGAAGAAAAGTCCATCGGCCATGATCTTCAGGTTCAGCTCAATGCTCATAAAGATGACAAACACATACTCGCCTATCTGTCAGAGGGAGGTCATAAAAGCGTCAAAAGCATAAAACATCATAGACATCAGACTATAGGAAACGTATTAATATTAAAGTTTCCATGCTGGTCATTGTGATATTTCATAGAAATCTACCTTTTATACAAATTATGTGTCGTGAGACTACAGTGTCCTTGTGTACCTGGAGCGTGGGGACGTGCATGACTCTAGTAAATGGAGACTCGAACATCATGGAAATACAGGAGCAGATGGTGACTACAATCATCACCCAGTCCAGGTAGGTGACCAGGCCCAGGAGATCACTGCAGGGAAGAAATCTCATTTTAACACAGCCAGGACTGAAAATGGAACAAAGTTAGTTTTTGTTTTTTTTGCTGAGATTAATATCAGGATTTCCTGCAGTCCTGAATCACACCTTACATTAAAAAACTCAACAGAAAGAAATTAAATAATTGGAATCAAGATTTCATCACTTACTATAGCTGATGATACTTTGTATTTTTCACAGCTCCTGTTATTGGGTCCGTCTTGGATCTGGATGTAATTATAAATTTTACTTTAAATAGTTTTAACTACTCCTTCACCCAATTATCCTACCACAATGACCCTGATTGGTGAACAAATTAAAATACTACATCGTTTTTTATTGCTGATAACTATTTTTCTCTTGTAAAGTAATAACTCTTTAGTACTTACGCATTGAAACGGGCTCGTACGATAACTCTGCAAAAATTTCTAAAGCGATGCTCTCGCCCGACAATGAACAGTGGTTTGTCAAAGTAAGGGTGATTCTCTCGTAGTTCCTCCTCTTGCACTTTACTAAAAACAAAAAGACGCGACATTAAGGAATAAAACACGATAATCATAACTCTATAGCTTTATAATCATTACTAATGTACAAATGGTAGGATATGCAAAACAAAATAATGTATCAGGTTAAATAAGAGCAACATGCAGTAACCTGCAGCTATTCAAGGTTTATTTAAATAACTGATTTAGAGAGAAAATATCCATCTGTCTGCATCTGCTGGTGAGGTTCATACAGAGCCAATCCAAGGCAGCCTGGACCATAAGCCGGACAGGACACCAGGTGGCAATTTAAAGATTAGTTTAATTAATCTCGTAGGAGGAAGGCCACACGATTCTGGGAGAACATGCAAACTTCCCACGCACACATAGTAGAAGTAGGGTGCGACCCCCAATCATACAGGTGTGAGGCAACAGTGCCATCGAATAAGTTACATCATCGGCCTTTAAAATTAACAAAATATTAAACTGAAAACCAAATGCTATCCTTAACATAATCCTCAATGTCATGATATGGAAAATAACCGTTCATTCTTTAAATCCTTCCAATTACATTACAGGTCCTGACCCTCTGCTGTCTAAATGATTTGTTGCAATTCCTTTGATTTTATAGTTTATACTTTTTATGTTACTTAGAATTTAAGATTGTAGCCACGCATTGATTTACTGCCAGCACTACAGGCATGGCAAAAGAAAATATACAGAAAATACGGAAAAAAAAAAAATGCTGAGAATTCAACTGTACCATCGTGCCGCATGTTTTTATTGTCAGGAAAAAAATGTATTGAGCTAGTAAAAGAAATAAAGAAACAGTCAAATCTAAAAAATAAGAAACAAACATTGGATGGTGATGCTGTTACTGTAAACATTCAAACTGTTTATTTTGTAAACATTCAAACTGTGAGTGTCAATCTACATCAGCCACCAGAGGGCAGCAGATGATTAAACAAAATGTGGAAACAAAAACATTTCACCACCCACTTGCTGTAAGCAGACAGATGTTAAGATTTATAAAAAGAACCATATGACACAGAATGATAAATGTGAACTAAGAGCTACAGGTGTCTCAGTCATGTGTAGTTCCTTGGGTAACTACAAAGAGTATAGGAGAGACTGAGAAGTGGTATATATCTCAGGGAGTAGCGACACTGGACCTGTGAACAGAAGGTCACTATTTCAAATCATGTGCTGGTAGAGTAACACCTCTGTTGGGCTCTTGAGCAAAGCCCTTAAACCCAACTGCTCCATCATCTGACCCTGATACTGATGAGTACATTGCTTTGGACAAAAGTGTCTGCCAAAAAAATAAATGTAAGCTGGTGTCTGTACCGCTTCATTTCTGCCTGCTCCTTCTTCTCTTGGATCATCTTGATCTCGCTGTCCTCTCTCTGGGCATTTCGGTACCGTACCGTGCTGGAGTGCTGAAGAAGAAGACGAGCGGATGTTGGAGGTACAGCTGTCCCAGCCCTCTATTCGGCAAATGTTTTAGCTCTCTTTGCATAGCTGTACTGGCTGAGCTGATAAAGCACTCGTGCACAGTGAGTGAGTGGAAAGGTTACCAAGGGGTATAACTATTTTGCACAAATCATTGGCTAATAATAGTGATAATAATAAAAACAATACAGATCCTGCAGCTACATTGCTTGGACTAATAATAATAATAATAATAATAATAATGATGATGATGATGATGATGATGATGATAATGATGATGATGATGATAATCTGGCTATGGTGCCTCAAGATGGACTGGCGTCCCATCCAGGACATACTGCAGTCATGTGTACTAGGCTTGCGTTTTATGACTTTCTGAAGTCCGCGGACTGGGTTTACATCGCACAAAAAATATTACGGACCAGGAAACGGACCACAGAACATGAGGGGTTGTAAAAGATTGAAGATATATCATTTATTTTCAGTAATTATGAAACACCTCAGAAAAAAACCCCAGCGTTCCATTACTGCTGGAATACTGGCCACGGACCGGTACCTTCCTAACCATAATCCCAAACCCTAGACTTCAGCCCCCCTGTGACCCTGAACAAATGACTGGAAGACAGAAGGGTGGATCATATTAACAATAATAATGACGCTATAGCCATTATCATGCTTAAGGAGTAGGACAGATAGAGTAGCCTTACATTCTATTAGCATTTTGTTTTGGTAAATAGTCAAAAACATAAAATTCACCAAGAATGGATATTATTAGAAAGAAAAACAATAGAGGTGCTCTCACATCCTGTGTCAATGTCTCTAGTGATTTCCCTCGACTGATTCTCTGGCTGGTGGACCCGTGTCTCAGTGACCTAGACAATGAGAGAGAGACAGTATACACACTACACACAGGCTACACACAGACTACACACACGCCGATGCATTCTGGGTGCAGTAGATTAATTGGAGTAGGTGGCGTCTGGTGCACCACGTGCGGAAAAGGCGACCTGCGCTCCTGGCGGATGTGGTGCTGCACGCTCAGGATGGAACGTTCTTTGGCAGGCTGTCCCTCGAAGGAGCCGCTCAACATCCGCTGTCGGGTGCAAGCCCTGTAATCACAGAGGGGAGTAGTAAGTGCCTCAAGTAGGGAGTGTCTCAAAAACAGTGCATGCTTAAAGAGGTCCGTGACAGTCTTCTCCACCCTCCCTTGGATCACAAGCATTTATGAACGCAGCGTGAGCAAGGTGGTAAAAACCATCTGATGGATGCTCACTGCAGATCATCCCTTAGCCTTCCTGCCTTCCCTGGCTGGATGATGAAGCCCTTGCAGGTCTGTCCAAAGCCTGATGTACCCAGCTCTTTCCTGCTACCCTGAGAATGGGCAAACATACCTGAAGCTCAGCCTGCAGACGCTCCCAAAAGGATGCTCTGGTACGCGCAAGTAATTATTCAATCAGTTATAGTGGTGCCAGCGTCACACTATGTGTACAGTAATTGTCAAGTCATGTAGCAGAACAGGCCTATTGATAATACTGATTATAAGAGCATGAGCTTCCATTGTTTATGGAAGCTCTCATGCGATTAGTGATTCTTTGGCGCGGTGCTGGTTGTGTGAAGTGCGACACGGAGACAGAGGCCAGGCGAGACGTGCGCTGAGTGCCGATTCACTGTCTAGCAGCACGGGACGCCGTTGTTGATGACATCCCGACTATCCGGGCTACGGCTCATCTGACATAATTATACAGTCTTTCGAAATAGGAAATAAGTGCTGAACAGTGTATGGAAAAACTGCTCTCTGTGAATTTCTGACTGCTGGATAAATAACATACAGCTAATAAAAAATGACTTTTATGCTATTTGTACAACCTAATGGAATTTACATGCTTTATTACATTATTACTGATACATTCTAGGAAACAGATGTTTAATTTTATGCATTTTTTTAGTTGTCGTTTTAAGTTCTTTTCAATGATCAATTTTTAGTACTACTGAAGATGTTAATGTGACCCCCAATCTATCGTAAGGACCCTCATCCTCATACCCTCCTCCATGATCATAAAATGTATTATTACTCATTAGTTGCACCTTCATTTTCATGTCTTCTATCCCAAATTATCATTCTTTTTCCTACGTTGACATGGTTAAGAAATACATTTTAGGTTTGGAAATCTGTATCAGTGTTTCCCAAGCCGGTCCTCAGGGACCCCCAGCCGGTCCACGTTTTTGCTCGCTCCCAGACAATCTACATTTTAGCTGGGAGCGAGCAAAAACGTGGACCGATCTATATGACCCTGAAAATGAACAAGCCTTACCGTAGGATCTTATTGACGGTTGTTTCCTTTTCTAGGAGATTTCGGGCACGGACACTGAATATGGATCGTCGCAGCTTTTAGAACAAAAGTAAAGATCACAGGAGAGCTGATATCCGCAGAGGGAAATGCCGATTTACCAAGTGCACACAGAACAACCTTTTGTTTTGAATATACAACTAAAGCCGTCAACACCATACATAACAAAAAGAGAGGAAACGCTTGAATAGTACAGTGCTGCTTTCCAGTCTTTTAGAAGCAACGTTAAGCCTTAATTACGGGCCAGAGAGAACCTCTGGGCCTTCATTCTGTCCTTCCTGCTGTCACCCTGAAAGAAGAGCAGTCACTGTAATGCTCTCTGGGTAGTGCGCCTGTAGTCGATTGGGGGATCAGTGTAAAGCAGAATTTTAATCTAATAACAACAATAATAATAATAATAATAATAATAATAATAATAATAATATTAATAATCCAAAATAATCATTGGTGGTGCAATGAATCCTTTATGCCTCCAGTGCACTGCATGGGGTTCACTTGTTCTGTATCTTTTTATATGTCTGTTATTAAATAAACACGTCCCCAAGTGATAATGAATACGTCTGACCTTTATAATGAAAATATGAATAATCCAAAAAAGCAAAAATAAATCCAAAAAAGAGGCAGAATTCAGACAGGAGGAATAGTGCATAATGAAGACTCTAGGTGCACTGAGTCCAAGGTCATGTGATTTGGCATGCTTTGGATTGTTTGGAGTGACTTTGTCATGTGATCTGTTGATCTATTGTCGGAAGGATTAGTATTTTTTTTTTTTTTGTTTTTTTTGGGGGGGGGGGGTAGAGGGTAGGAAGTGTGTGAGGGTTTACCTTCTGATCGATGTATTTGTTGTCTTCGACAGCAGACCTCTTGGAGTGGTCACACGAGGAAGATGAAGCAGAGGGGAGCCTTCGGAACAGGCAACCAGCGTCCTGCTGTTGTCGATCGATGAACTGCTTCATAAAGCTCTCTCTATCACACACACACACACACACACACACAAATACATTTTGGGTTAGTTTGAAACATAAAATATACAGATATTCTGTTCTTTCAAAAAAATATTAAACGCATTGGAGCTCTTGTTGCTTAACAAGAGAGCATCCTAGCATTTCAACCAAAATCCTTTGCATCGGTAACACAGCCAATGTGAAGGCTGTGGGTTCAAATCCCAGGAGGCACACACAAATTGTAACCCTTCCTTGTAATGTAAGTCGCTGTGGATTGAAGTGCTGGACATAAAGAGCTATTATTTTCACTGTACCTGTGTCGCTTTGGACACATGCATTTGCTAAATACATTAAATGTAAACTCTCAGTTGCAAATCATTATACTGAGACAAATTCAAACTACCAGAGAGGCAAGTAAATGTCATCTTCGTCTGAGGGAAGCCACACTACCTGATCCTAGGCACGGTGAAATCTGACGGCAGTTTGGAGATCTTGACCATCTGCGGCCGGTTGGGGAACTTCTCAAAGATCCGCAAGCGCAGCGGGAGTTTCTCCTTGGTGTCCGCGTTAGCCTCACTCTGCTTCAACTGCAGGAAAAGGTTTTACACACTCAGGTAACTAGTTATGCTAAACGGAGATGGGATGACAGTAGGGGCACAACTGAGTGAGATATGTCCCTGACGTATGTAAATGCATGCAAGTCTCTGATTCACATTTAGTACAGTTGAGGGAGGATTTGGGTCGCAGAGCTCAGGTAGCCAGTATCCTGGAGCAGATTAAGTTAAGGGCCTTGTTTAAGTACCCATTGGTGAGATTATTACTCTGCCAGCCAAGGGATTCAAACATACATCTGATCATGGGTTCAAGTCTGAAAAAGAGGCAGAATTCAGACCAGGAGGAATAATGCACAATGAACACTGTAGGTACACTGACAGTCCAAGGTCATGTGATTTGGCATGCTTGGGTAGTGTGGAGTTAATTTGCTCTCAAGGGACTCTAAGACCTAGTACAACAGACCTCTTAGTCTGTCCATGATTGTGTCATGTGATCTCAACTGATTACCTTGGCACAGTATATTACTAATAGCAGAGACTCGAGATCTTCTTCGACAGCTTTACAAATTTTGCCCCAATTATACTGAAAATTTTAAGCTGGGTTGCCACAGGGTAAGACAACAAGTGACCTCATATAGCTTCAAGGAAAAACCCTTGAGTCATAATCACTCTAAATTAAGTGCCAAAACAATAGTGATAAATGTTAAATGGAACGCAACTCTGACATAATTAATTTAAATATGAAATAAAAAATTAGAAATTACATCTTAACAGCATGATGGGATTAGGTCAGGCGAGTTAAGACCACAGAGTCGCTAGGCAGATGCTCCTTGAACCCAAGCTATTTGTGGGCAAAAAAACAAATACAAACTGCAATAATATGAAGCTGCCTGTAGATGGCAGCAGCACACAGATGGTTAACACATCCCCACAACTACAGCCGTCGATTACATTTTATAAATGGGAGCTCCAGGAAAAGCCAACTGGGGAGGAGGAGGAAATATTAAATCCTTGGAATATGCTTCACGAGAAGTAGCAGCTAATAAATATTTTCCTTAAATACAGGCAGGACACCAAAATTTGCATGAGCAAAATACCATTCGCATAATGGGGCTAATTATAGCCATTAGATTATACAGACTGTGAAAGTAGATTATTGAAATTCTCTGCTTAAAAATACTGTCTGGAAGCATGAAGATAAATCTGATGTGTCTTTGATTAGGTAAAAAGCTATATAAATTGGGCTTTCTGTGATGCCCTTACCATTAGCAACATGCACACAAGCAGTAGGCAGAAACATACTGTCTCCTTATGAATGCTTGAGACCCCTGCAAGCATTAAAGGGGTTTGAGATAAAGTCAGGCTGGAGCTGGGGGGGGGGGGGGGGAGGAGAAAATGAT
>JAODUD010000001.1:42241176-42261009 GCA_026784285.1 Stomatorhinus walkeri | reverse complement strand
GAAAATGCTTCCACCTTCCGTCTACACTCTGCTGTGAGATGGATGACTGGGGGGCAGTACAGGACGACTGATGTTCCGCTGCCCTCGTCGCCATTCTTTTCTTTATATTTTTTATTCAGAAATGTGGGTCAAACCATAAAGCGGTAGAATACATTACATTAGTCGTGTGTGCACAATGCTTTCTTATTTTGTAGTGTAGTGGAAATCCAGTAGAAAGCAAACCACACACACACATTAGTATTCGTATCTTTGTGGGGACTTTCCATACATCTCTCAGGGCACAACCCTAATCCCAACATGACAACCTTAACCCCTACCCAGCCGTAACCATTAGTAACCAAACAAAATACAAAGTCTTTTGGAATTTTTAGTTTTTCAATTGCATTCCAATATCTTTGAGGGGACCTGATAAATGGTTCCCCCAATGTCAAAATAATAGGTTCTTATTACATTGTGGGGGACATTTGGCAATGTAACATAAACCTAATCCACACACACACACACACACACACATACACAAACCCCTCAGAGCTTGATTTTCTCCATAGGGGGGGTGCACCGTTTGTTTAGGTGAGAGTGAGCACAAAGTATGCCAACGGGGTTTTCAGAGGGACAGAAATGGCTCTTGAATTAGAAGAAGCAGAAATAATTTGTCCTGTCAAAAGCCTACAAAAGAGTTACAATGGCCTCACCCGTGAACAACAATATGGGTTGAGAATCATGAAGATCAATACACCCTGGGGTCCATATTCAGAAGGTCTGCGCAAGATGCTGAATATGTGGACATCACATCAAACCTTTCTTCTGAAAAGTTAAAGCTCAAAGCAAATATGGAAAATTCCCAGCACGACTTTCCACTGCCTCGCATGCACACTGAAGCATACGAGCTGCAAACGGGATTTTCCGCATCAAACGCAGCACGGTCTAACCTCTGACTGCGTCTCCGGGGCCCACGGGACGGTCCCAGAGCTGCGGCAGTCACCTTGGCTGCATCCTGATTACCTCTAAGGCCATTTACTGTTCATGTGAGAGCAGACCGTTGTTCCCAACTCCCATGGGCCTCAATCAATGAATGAACTGCACCCGCTGTCTGATAAGCACTGAGTGTTTTAACGCGAACTGTGCACACAGCAGAATCAACAGTATATTCACCGCTACTCTTGTCAAGGGTATACAGAAGTAATCCACCACCTTGTCACAGACAGTTGCTTTTATTCATGTATAGCGCATGCATGTATGTATTCTATACAGTGCCAGACACTCTTACTGAAAATCACTTATTTTTCATCAAGATAACGACCCTAAGGGGACCACAAGGTTATGCAACGTTACCTTAGAATAAGGAGTGAGACGGAGTTCTGTGACAGATGACCTGGCCAAAACCCTATTGAGCTGGTTTTAGGACAAGTTGCATTTAAGATTATGAGCAAGGTAGCCAACTTCTTAGCCAAGAACTTGAGGAAACTCCTTCAGGACTGCTGGAGAAGCATTCCAGGTGGCTACATCTGGAAGCTGGTTGAAAGATTGCCAAGAGTCTGCAATGCTGTCTTCAAAGCAAAAAGGAGGTATTTTGAAGATGAAGTCTGTGAGAAATCCGAGATGCCGAACACTTTAAGATGTTGGTCACTGCAACATTTTATACGGATTACTTCACTGCTGCAAAGCCTTTTACTACAAGGAAAATAACAACAAAAACAGAGACAATTACATTAAAAGCAGGTGTGTCCTGAACCCTAACTGGTCTGTGTATCCTAACTATGCATAAGAGTATTAAAAAGTATCCAAAATGGCCATAGGCCTGACAAACTAAACCTTGTGCCATGGAGAATATGTGCTATAGTAAGACTCTTACTGTACAGGGGCCTCTCCCTCCACAATTTAGGTGAGGTTACTGCTTAACACAGATCAGAGCACAATGAAACTACGGCTAAAACTAATGCGTTGGTCTATAGCCACATAAGGGTGCTTGATTCACCTCTTTTCTATACTTCTTTTTAGATTTATACCCCAAAAAATATATATTAAAAAGGCATATTGTTGTGGAGGTAGGGCAAACCTTTTTTGGATTCATTTTCAATTTTTATCAATCTCTCAAAACTTTGAAAGCCATTTAAGGTGTCTGTAGCATCAGATTTTCCTTCAGCATACCAGCGCATTTTACGCTACAATGACTTATCATGAACAATACTGACGTTCAGCTGCGGTTGCGACAATATTAATACATTTTGCTAGATTGATTTAGGTAATGGTTTTCCCAAGAAAATCAGGAAGAGATACATGAAGGGGTGCAGTGTTGCTGACAATGGAAAAAGATTACGGAGGAAATGGCTCTGTCTGAAGAAAGGTAATTATCCTTCGAACAGCAATCAAGTGCACTTTCTAACGCGCCAGCCTCCCCCCCCCCGACTCTATTAACTCCTGTCAGCCACCTGTGGCTCCACAACCAATACCTCTAACAAATGACCACATCAATCGCATGCCGGGCAAGTAATAAAATAAAAAATACACCAAAAAAAAAAAATAAACTCCCGTTTGCATGGCCAAAATGTAGGGCTTGTGAGCAGCATCTGTCCTCATTATGGGAAGGTCATTCAAAAAGCCTTGAAGGACAGTGACTATGCCATTAATATTCAGAAAGAATGCTGAACACTCACACAGCCAGTGTCCACTTGACAAATAGGCACACGGATAATCCAGCTACAGACCGAAACACCACATCACTCCCAATTATCTGTACAGACAGCGTAGTGGTCTCACCATTGCCCTCTGCAGCCTGCACACCTAGCTAAATTACTTTTTAATGGACTTCACACAGTAGCCCATTAATAGCAAGCACACCTTAAAAACGTCAACAATTCAATACTTGTGGTCTTTGACCCTGCAGACCCTGCACTTGCTCATCCATCACAGAGCTTTATGACTTATCGAAAATGTCTGTAGACATGGCGGTTCTCATGGTGACGTAAAGCGATGCCTTTAGATGCGGTTTATAAACATACCGTATCCATCTCTAACAAAGGCAGCAGGGACTGTAGTAGCAGGGGCTTGCCTAGAAATTGTGCCCCCCCCCTTGAGAAAACAACTCCTTGGGCCCCTCCTGCCCAATTTCACATACAATTTAATGTATTGAAGGGTCTCTGCCGTGTGATTGATCCCCTGAACCTGCCTGGGTTTCCCTGCCCCTCCGACACCCTTGTGTGGCAGTAATGGAACTGGATTCAAATTTTGAAAATTCAAGTCATTAACAAATCTAGAATTTAAAGCCTACCAGAACCATTATTTATAATTTACTTGGATGTATTGCTTCTACTATGTGATTTAACAGTTCCTTCTATCAAACATCTGTTGCCATTAGCCTCAACACAACAGTGCAGAGGCTTGTGATTGGCAAGCAAGGAATCTTTCCTGGGGGAACTGAGTGGAGGCCTGGAATTCCTGGGGACAGGACAGATGTGATGCCGAAGTGTTTCATGAAAGCCAGTGAGATTATGGTTACGGTCTTATGGGGAACTGATACTGCTGTGCTCCACCAAACAAAGGAATTCATAACAATGGTTTATAGAAACAGAACAGTCAACATAGTCATGTTATCTTTGTGATTAAATGTACAATATTTGATATCCTAAAAGGACATTTAAACATGTACAGGTCTTGGGCTATGACAGTTTATGATTTCACATTAACTATAAGAAACAGGGAATAGAATTAAACAAACATCAGACAAAGGCTTCAATACTGCAATAATAAACCAGCCTCATTAAATTACACGATGTTTGAAATGTTAAAGTATGGAAATGCCATTGATTCCATGTAATGTGGCATTTAATTAATGATGGCAGTCCTACACAGATTGAGAAAAAAACCATGGAACGTAGAGCGGCACCTCTGCCTCACAGGCAGTGGCTGTGGAGAGTCAAGAGGTACAGCACTGGCGATGTCTGGGGAGAGCCAAGAGGGACAGTACTACCTGAGGTTTCTGTACTTCAAACCAAGAAAGCAGCAGCACTCTAATGGTGACATTGAGGACGAGGAACAATCGCACCATAAAAGAATGTAGTTAAATCCAACTATATAGGAATTCAACTGTATAGGATGCAGAACAACACCAGATTTTTTCAATAATCATATCAAAAGGTTCATAATTGTAAGGCAACATAATTACATTAAATTAAAATGTGAATCTGACACCAACTGAAAATGATACTGAGCCAAAGGAAATGGTATTGGCATTTAAATAATTTAATTGTTTTGTTGCTGTTCAGCGGATGGCAGATCAATGGCGTGGGAGAAGTTGTCTGTCGGCCAAACCGCATCGAGCCTTTCTGAAAAGACCGACCATGCATCCAGACGCGGGACGTGCAAGTCACAGCTCACAGCCGAGCAGGATAGACTGCAGGCACAGGGGCTACGTTTCTTACAGACGGTCCACCACATAGCCTCCTCTTTCTGGAATGCTGGTAGCCTTTCACACGCTTCTGTTGCTCTGTTGACTAGAGGCATACTGTGTGTACTTGCAAGAAACTAGATAAACAGGCTTTAGGAAAGACTGAATTCATAGCCTCATATCGTCAGTCTGCTTCATTTGCCGGCCTAAAGATTCCAGAGCAACTGGGCGCAGATATTCTAATAATGAGAACTGGCTTTTATTTTGTCAGCTGGTATAAAGGCTTCATTTCATAGTAAGAATTATAGGACTTTTCTTACACTCAGTCCAACAGTAAACATGAGTCATGTGAATATAAAATGTAATAAGGTCAACTTCCTCAGAATCTTGTTAAATCTTTTTTTTTTCATTCACTTCAAAACTTTCAAAACCATATGTTAACAAGCTAGTCTTATAATCAGAAAAAGATTCATAAAAACTCGCATAAAAGTTAATGGTACTGCTTTTCAATACGGCTCCCTATTACCATTTAAACATGCCAGTGACTCATTAATAATAATAATTAAAAAAACACTGTAATAACTTGTTTGTGGTACCACATACAGAAAACAGGGCACTCTGGAGGAGCACTCTCTACACTCGAGGCCAGTTTATTTGGTACACCTGCTTGCTAATGCAGCTTGCTCTTCCAAACAGCAAGTCATGTGCTTGCAACTGAATACATGTAGCACTGCTTAATTAAACATTCAAACAGCCAAGACGGCTAAGGTATTAAACATGATGTGATTGTTGGCGTCACGGGTAGTGGAGCCAGAATTTCAAAAACGACCATCCTTCTGGGATTTTAACATATAACGGTGTCTATAGTTTACAGACAATGGTCTGATAAGCAATAATTGTCAGCTAATGGCACTTCAGTGGCTGAAAATAATGATAAATAACTCTGTACAACAGCGGTGTGTAAAACAGCTTCTCGGAATGCACAGCTCATCCCCCCTCGAAGGCTTGGAGTCTTACCTACTACTAGCTATGTGAAACTACTACTAGCTATGTGAAGCTACTATTAGCTATGTGAAGCTACTACTAGCTATGTGCGGCTAACAAAGAAGGGCCACTGATGGTGACAGATAAGGCCATACAGACAGGCCCCGCCATTCTGTGGTTCGCTTCTCTATAAACTTGCTAGAATACTGTCCAATAGTGCTGACAGTGAAATCATCTGAATTCCCCCAGGAGACTTCAGCCAGAAGCAGTATTGGCAGTGTAGTGACTATCCAACATCGTCCACTCCACTGCCAAGGTGGCTAGATTCTGTTGATTAATCGCCATGCAAATAACTACACCAAGTAAGGTGAGATCCACATCCATTTAACCTTTGGGTCAAGTTCCCATTTAATAGCGATATTATAAAAGGACAACGTAAGGGTTACTATCGTTAATGGCATATTAGCGGTAAAACCGTATGATCACCACCATCACAACACGAATGGCTCCCACGGCTGTGCTGTGGCGGGGACTACGGATTTACCCACAAGGCTCTCCTCTTCCTTTGTGGGTCTGGCATTTCTAGGCCGGAATGGGCATCATGGACGACAATGATTGGGCAAATCGCGGCTGTCACCCATTCCTGGTTAAATAACTGTGCCTGGCCCTGTTGTATGGGTTGAACTAGCCAGTGACTGCACTAGGGGTGTAATGATATACTGAGCCCACCAGATGAGACACGATGATATTTTAACAATATTTTAAGGAAAATATATTTCAAAGAGGAAATATATTACTGGAAAGCAGCCTTTTATTTGATTAATTTGAAAGACAAAAAATGGTAAATAATGCAGATGTATGGTGAAATAATGACCATCGTCATATGCGGTAAAGAACAGAACAAATATCTAGCACCATAAAATATTTCACCACAAACTCAAATGACAGGCTTCTCTCCTATTTGACTTCTCAATTTAACATAAAACAGAATATAAATAAAACAAAATAAATAACAAGCATAAAACTTTTTAAATGTTTTCTACACCGGAGAAGTGGGTTTAAGTAAACAGCTATGATGGTGCTGCAAATAGCCTTGCATAGTAGTAGCGTTAGCCACTGTGTACGGCATTATTTTCCTACAATGCTTACAGATGGTTGGTGTTTTGTCTGTCACCCTTTCGCCGTTTATATTTTCCTCCGGGTACTCAAAATGCTGCACACAAAAGATTTATAAGTGTCTGGGGCATCTACTATGGTAATTTCTTCAGATGCCGACATGCTTACAGCAGCTGATTTGGAGTGCCTTTGTGAGACAGCTTTTCACAGCTTTTCTCATCATGTTGTAATGTCGCGAGATCTCGTTACACCCCTACTCTGCACACTTCCATTCAGATCCATACTCATGGAAACAATCGACTTCCTGCTTAGTCTGAGAGTTCTGCATAAAGTTATCAAACCTAATCGAGAGAGAACTCAAGGCCAGAAGGGCATTCTCTTCATCCCAGCAGGCTAATTCTCTCATCCAGTGAGTCAGATATCCCCTGCTGGTAGGTGATGATGAGAGAGACACCACATTCCACCCACTCTCTGTGGCCGAAGTCTGAAAGTCCACTGCATACTGGGGAGTAGGACGTTCTTCCTGACACACAAAGCGATGACTAGCACTTTTCAATAATGGGATAATAAAATATTGCCTAGAACTCACATTTCTTAGCCTCTGGATCCTGCCACTACAAACTGCTGTGGTCCCAGACCAGGACCACCCTGTAACCAAGGAGATAATGCACAAAATATTCACCCTTGCAGTGGAAAACTTTGGAAGGAGTTTGCTGGGGCGCATTCCAGTGTGAAGAAACAAAATAACCCAGAGTATACTGTACTATACTGTAGGCTACAGGCACAAGGCAGGGAACAACCCAGGATGGCACTGTCCAGAAATAATGTGAGGCAAAATTTAATTGCACTGAAACATTTTTCAGATAAGATATGTACTTGGCAGCACATCATCATTATTGAAAATGAAGAGCCAAATAATGTATGATTATGAGATAACATAGAATGCCTTCCCAAAAATAAAATCTCTTAAATGTAATTCACACCAACCTAACCTCTACTTATGACATTTTCAATAAGAATGTTGCAAAAAGCCTGAGCAGAGCAGATAACTCCTGTGCTTCTGAAGAATAGTGTTTCCTGAAAGAAACGATCAATATACTGATGGAAGCATCAGCTCATTGAAACCTATCAACCAATCAAAGCGATAAAAAGGCTCCCACTGGACGGGATTGGACAGATCCTCAGCAGCACTGGCCAATCCTGTCGACATGCATGTATTACTCTCAGAAACAGACCTCCCTGACAGCAGCACACACTGAAATAAAAGACATTTACGTTCATATAAAGCGGGAAGCAGTTCTGAGTTGCAATAAATGTTCATATATATGACACATGAACTAAGAACAATCTGGACTGCTATATCGCAAAGTGTGGTAAGATTTTCACAACTGAAAATCTACAATCAGACACAAACAAGACACAAAAAAGAATATGCTTTTCATAATCGTAATACTATATACAAACCAAAGGAATAGGAACTGTAAAACACAGGAATAAAACAATATCCATGTTCATTATATTCTGCACAGGCAGGTTACGAACAAGATCCGCTCCCCAAGTCTGTCTTTAAGCCAAATTTGTAGATAAGTCAGAAAAATGTTAATAAAGTACACAATACTATGACTGCTAATAGTAATACGGTAAAAATAAAGTAACTATATACGGTACTGTACTGTACAGTGTGTGCCTTCATGACCATGAACCATCGTTTTTGACTAGAATTTTTAATATAATAGGCTTTATGGCTGTTCGTTTGTAAGTACCTGTGCTTGCACTGCAACATCCCACTGCCAATCCACTGTGCTCTGCACGCATGGGTTGGAATTACATTATCAGCACAAAAAAAACTTGCATTAGATCCCCTTTCAACCTTCAAGCAACAACTCAGGATCCATCTGCTCCAGAAACACCTCTCCTGGTTCCACCCTGAATGTTCTTAGCAGAATACTTTGCCTGTCAACAAGAATAGTCGTTTCTCTGCATTCTTGATGTGCTTGAAAAGTGTTGGTTTAGCGCTTGCTACAATAATGCTTACATTTGTACTAGTTGCAACTTATACCTAGTCAGTTCCTCGACAGCTTCGTTTGTAATACGTAATTTGCCTCCTTCACGTTACTTTGCACAAAACAGTCTGCTAATTCAAAATAAAACAAATAATACATAAATACTCCCATAAATTCATGCAAATGCATAAGCATGCAACCGGGAAGCAAAGCATGCTACTGGAATTTCAGATAGTGTACTCTCTCCACCTTCCATAACTGAATTATTCAGTACATGGTGTTAGTAAGCCTGGAATCTCCCCTAGCAGTACAAAGGGTACAAGGTAAGGAAACCCTGGATGGGATGCCAGCTGCACCAGAGGACACGCTCCTGTACTAAGAGCAATTACAGGCACAAATCTGCCTGACCGCATGTTTTTGGATTGTGGAAGGAAACTCACACAGAGCTCAGGTGACATTTGAGCAGAAAAACCCGAGGGCGGAAGGATGCAGTGCTTACCCATAATGCAATGCTGGTCAAACCATATAAATAAGACAAAACAGTTACCATATTTATGCTAAAATATAAAGCAACTGTTTTTGTTTTAATTGTTCTGCACACAAATGCAGTATTTTTAGTACAATGATTCCCAGGAAATCTTTTATAAATTTTTATTTCTTGTGAATTTCTTTTAAAAATGGGACTGTATTCTTTTAACGTTTTACTATTTTCTGTGGTCATTGTGTCATCCATTGCAGCACATCACTCAATGGTCTTCAGATGCACCCGATATTGACTAGTCATTGTTTTATTACATTAAACAAACTGCCCTGTGTCATGTGACCGAAGTCCTTTGAAATTACACACACAGTGTAATCAGTCACACAGGTGAGTCGGACTTCCATTTTGCCCCATACATCTCATTACATATATATTTCATCTCACAGTTTTTAGATGAATTATTCATCAGACCTCATTTACAGCTGGGTAATTTTATATCAACTTTGATATGGTAATTATTTTATCCTTCTGCTCACTAGACATCCAGCTAAACACTAATCACCCCTTATATAAATTAAAAAATCTCATGAGCATAAATGATACTATAGAGGTGTGAATAAAATCTATATTTTTTATTATGTAATTCTGTATTTTTAATCAAATACTATGGGATGTGGACCATTACTATAGACACATTCAAACAATTGTTGTAATAGTAATAGTTCCTGGCACATTTGGGGATGTTCCATCTACACATGGAAAGCAGTCACAGTCTGTTTACAGCAGGCTCTCGACCAAGCCTGAAGTACCTGAGACCTAGACGATTGTATGTTACAGGGATTAGGAAATAACGGATCTCCAGTAACATAAAGTGTGACAGTCAAGTCAAGAAACAGCAAATTTTGACGACAGACACCGAAGCAAATTAACCATAATATTAATTAAACACCCAAATACTAGATGCTGTGAGGTTAGAAAATAAATATATGAAAAAGGAACATATGTGAGGTGGTGGTTCACACTCTCCAAATATGTGACAAGAAATCGAGCCAAGAATTATACCATATAGTTTTTTTATTATTTGGCAAAACAATTGCCTACCTGCTTGAGTTTCTTTAAGTCCTCATCGAGCTCCAGGTTGTCTAATATTACTGCAACAAAAAGACTTAGCAAGATCTGGGAGACAATAAAGAGAAAATGTATGGCAGTAAATGTCCCTGTAGGTAATTAAAGAGATTGTGATAATCAATATCCATTTGCAGTGTATAATTACCAAAGTGGCGAAAAGATGGTACAATATAAAGTAAATAGCCACTACTGGAGCCCACATGTGTCCAACAGCAACCAGAGTTTGGTCCATGACGTCCACCCATCCTTCTTGAGTGAGAATTTGGAACATGGACATAAATGCCTGCAACAGAAAAAGCGGGGTGAGTTGAGAAAACACTGGATCTACTGTTACAGTTCTGTCTCCTAAAATCGCTTATGTTGTACAGACCAAGGCAGGTCTAGACCAATGTTTCAGTCTACATTTGAGTCTACATTTGAGTCTACAACACACTATAAAATGTGGAGCATCATCCAGGGGCCGTTAGGCAGTGTGCCCTAAATCACAGTGGAATTTGAATCATGGACATATTTCATAAAATTTCAGTATAAATGCTTCTGTACAAATGACCCTTTTCCAAATAAGACACACCTTATTAGTTGCATTTGCGTTTTACATCCAATCACAGTACCGCGTTAACCCTTTGAACCCTATTGCATGTACATGAGTTAGCCACATGTGCTTTATGGTTCTGTTTTTGGGACATTCTGGGCTACTCAGATATGCCATAATTTGATGTGTAAATGCTGACACGGTCTTGATATTATCCTTCTTATGAGGAAAAACCATTTGTGCTTATTGGAATTTCTCAATTTTTAGTTGCATCTAATATAAAAATGTGCAGGCACTACAAACATAATCTTATAAGATTGTTGAGATTAGAGTATGTATGATGTGAGAATGCAGGGGTTTCATTGGGGATCTTTCTGGCTTAGTATTGTGAAGAGACACCTCCTGGTTAGTGCCAGACGGAAATGAATATCTGTGGTTTTACATTTTAGTCACTTATTGAAGTTATCTGATAGGCAGCAATGCATGATTTTACAATTTAATATTTTAATGTTTTTACTTTATAACATCTGAAAGAAATTGAAATAGAAAAGCATTGTTTAGTTTATGATCCACTGAATAAACACAGAAATAACAGTGTTAGACTCTAATGCTGAATGTTTATCGCTATCGTTTTTTTCACCTATATATACGCTGTGTTTGATATGTGAGAAAGCAACTTTTACTCAGCATTTTAGCCCTAAACAACAAAATTGTGGTGTCCCAATTACACGATGGACACATTCTGTTTCAACTGTTTTCATGGAGCTCGACTTTAAACATACTGTACATATACAAACTTTTGTGAATAACTATTGAGAAAATGTGAAATAATTGTCTTCATAATAGACATAATGCTGCGTTTTGATGTTATTTCTAGTAGAACTCAGGTCAATTTTTGAGTTTTTTTCTATCCCTTTATTTATAGGGTTATAATAAATAGATTATAAAATAAACTGCATGGCTCAGTATGGAAGCGAATATGGACTACTCTGGAATATTTTAGCACAGAATGTTGCAACTTGGACAAATGACTCAAGAAAGTTCTTTTGATAGCAAAGATATGTAATTCATGCCTGTGTGTTATACATATCCAAAGTTACAAGCCTGAGATTAATGGGCGTGAAAATCAACACTTTTCAAGGGTTAACAAACCTCTGAATATTAAGCCATTGTGTTAAATACTGAGATGTTTTGATGAGTGGTCTTGACTGGTCTAGAAATAAAACCTTGAGTCCACTGTGTCTGAGACTGAGTCAAAATAAAGTCGACTCCCAGATGAGACCAAGACCATAAAGAAGTTGTCTCAAAACCCGTCTTGAGACCAAGACTGGCCGCAAGTACAACACTAGTGTCAGGATTTTAACAGAATAACAGGATTTTAACCTTAGAGTTTACCAATTTTCACTCTGAAGAAATACAGGGTACCTCCCCCACCCCCTACCCCCCCAACCTGGTCCCTGACGAATAAATTTTGCTGAGCTGGGGGGGAGGGGAGTGCCCGTTGTTATTTGTTGTTAAACTGTGGTATATTCCAGTTATTTTGTTTTTGTTAGTCATTTTTTAGTATTTTTGTAAATACATGCCACAATGACAACTAACTGATGGTGTAGTACAGGAGTATGTGCTCTTCAGCTGTCAAAAGTCACTAGACAGCGTTTCTGCTTTTGTGTTTTAGCTCATCAGTCATTTTACGGGATGCGATTTGTGCACCCCCCACAAACAGATGAAAGCAGCAGCCATGCAGAAGTCATATGAAGGTCTTGCAAAGCTTAATCTTTTCACTCCTTGACATATTTTCAGCTCCGTCACACTTTCTCTATCTGGAGATACAGATTATTTTTCAACAGGTCTTTTCATCACAGAAAATGGGTAAACATCATTATGCTCAATGGTTATCAAGCCACCCTGAATGAGTAATCTGGCAAATGAGAGGCATCTGTTTATAGCGGTCTTTTAAAGTCCCCCAGTACTAGGATCAGTGGATTCCTAGTAGAAAGGGGATAAAAAGATTTGGTTAATGAGAAAACGTCTCTTAAGTACTTAATATCAAAGAACTTGGCAGAGGGAGGAACATCTGCTAACACGTTAAATATCATCCTTTGCATTCAAGTTTATGTTCCCTTGTGCCTTACCCTGTAGACTACAGAGTTTAACATTTTCTTTACAGCTCTGATACAAAAACGTCAAGAATTATCGCTTCACTTTTCAGGCCGCATTGACCGTGCACTGATCAAAAATGTTCAACGTGAATTCATATGGAAACTTAACTGGAGCAAGATCAGATACATTTGGCTCTAATCAAAACAGCGGCCTTCATCTTTTATGCAGCGACACGTCGTTGGTGCCGGGGTATATAAGCTCACCCGTGGAAATGTAGTGAACCGATCCAGCTCCTCCACAAAGCAGAACATCTGCAGACTGATAGCAGACATGACAATGAGGAGGCTCGCTGTGAACACCACAAGACTTCCCAGCTTCTTTCCTGGCCCAAAGATTTTGTACACGAAGTCTTCCAGCGCTGGGGAAATCTTAATAAGCCGCACCACTCTTAGTACCTGTTAAAGGGGACAGAAAATCTGTTATTCTCATATATTCGCAATTTACCTGCCCAAGTAAAAAGTACTGATGCCGGATGGATGCCATGGTGCATCATTCTTCGATTACTGCTTTGATGGTATAGGCCTTCCATGACCCTGGAGTCTATCCCAGGAAGTTTGGGGCTCAAAGCAAGGAGCAACAAGGGCAGGATGCCAGTCCAATGCAGGACAGATAGATCAGCTATTTTAAAGCCAAGCCTCAAAGACACCAACTCACCTAACTGCACTGGACCGCAGATGGAAACATAGCACTTAGCGGAAATCCATGCAAACAAGGAGAGAACATGAAAATAATGCTAATGTAGAGTCTAGCATAGTGAGAGCAGAACTTACTTACTCTTCCATCCAATCCAAACCTACTGAAACCCAATAAATGAGGAAATAATCCAAATTACACATTGCCACCTACAATGACGTTTATGGAAACGGTAAGAACACAGCTCCAAAGGATTTTATTTCCAGGTACCGCTTCTACAAACAGAGCTGTTTAACAGCTGGAAATTGCAATAAAATAGGGAGCAAAACATGCTGAGTCTAAGAATCAGCTCTTAAAAACTGCTTGATTCAAAGAACCTCCATTCATGTAGCTTTCAAGGCCAGAAAGACGGCGAGAACACTTGCTTTTTGAATTTGTCAAAATCTTAAAAACTCTGGTAGTCCTCAACATTTAGAGTGACCACACTTCAAATTAAATTAGCTTAAAAAAATAAATAAGGAATCCAGATATTTGGAAATGCAGTAAAATTAAGTCTCAGGGTGCTACTCCATATGGCATCTGGACTTGGAACAGTGTCTGGATTAACTTGGGTCTGACGCACCAATTTTTATGCCTACTATGTTCTCGCCTATCCCATCATGCACTGGAGGCGACACAAAGACACATGAACAGGTGCGAACAGGTTTACGGGTCAAAGCACTGGGTCAGCCAGCATCGACTACCCCTGGAGCACAGAGACCTAACCCGCAGAACCATACAGCACCTCCCTAACATGCTGAATCACAGAGTATTTCTTAATTAGTTCTTGATTAGTCTTTATTACATCAGCAACAATACACAACAATACATAATCAACGGTATGTAATTCGGGGAGCTAACGTGGAAATGCAGTATGACAGTATAGCATGCACAAATGAGTGTGTGTGCCCTAGGATGAACGGACATCCAGCCCGTGCTGTTTCCCCTGCCTTGTGGAAGGCTCAAAGCCGAGGCATTTATTTTCGGAAAACTTTCATCCACTGCCTACCATACAGTTCTGTGAGCGGCGAGGCATTTCTCCAGAGGGAGTCAGATGACTATGGTTTGCCTCATGATTAGTTCCATCTGTTCCTCGTTCTCCACCATATGTGAAAATTAAGACGTTCTGCTTTTCTGCGCCTCTAGCAACCTAAATGAAGTCCCATCATAACTCGATTCACACAGCTCCCATATCCCTTTTCACCTTTTTGTTTTCCTTTTTATTTCTTCTGTGCTCTGCCCATTCTGACCTTAAAGTCTCCAAAAGTCTCTTTTAACCCCCAAAAAGTTTGAATTGCTCTTCCCTATATAAAAACCCACTTCATTTATCACAAACAGAAACTGCTTCACAACTGGTGGCAAAAGCCTGGGATAAACTGTACATAGCAGAGGGAGTGTTTTCCACTGGCCAGGGTCCTCAAATACGTCAGTCATGCAAAAGGATAAACAGCAGTCCGTCATCACTTCCAGAAATACCAATAAAAGACTCCTGCTTCTGAGAAGCCCTGAATGGAAGATAGATCTGCCGTTCGAGAGCTGCTCATTCACTTTTCATGTGTCTATAAGTGTTCACTGTCAGTTTCAGTGGCCAGCAATAGAATGGGCCTTCCACCTGTTACCCCTTTTAGATGGAGAAGCTCAAATAGTGGCCAATGAGATAATGGTATATGACAAGACCTCACAGACAGGGTTTTGTTGAACTGTGTGTGTGAATAGTCTCGCAAGTACCAAAGCCTGATTTGAGACGAGGGTGAAGATATGAATAAATGACCTTGGAATTGGTGTGTCCACAATGATTATACTAGATCCAATTAGTCCATTTTATTTACATGAAGCAAAAAATATCAAGGCTGCTGCAGTTAGTCAACGCCTTCCCTGTTAAATTAAGAAAATATTAAGCAGGGATGGAAAATGCCTCGCTCTGACTATGGAAGAATGCCTGTTAATCAGGAGTGTAGCTATACTCCCCTGTCCTTACAACTGAATGACATTTGGGTTCTCGCATTTCTGCCAGAGGTCCCATAATCTGAATCCTCAAACCCTTCCCATGCCTTAAAGGAGCAGAGACTAGGGATTTGTGGCTGTAGGAACCAACTAAATCCATCCTAGTTCTTTCAGATGACTTTCCTCTTGAAGAGTCAAACGCTGGCACTGTAGCTGTCATCACACTCACACATCTCGCACAGGAAGGCATCCCCGATTTGTCTTTATTAAATATGCTATATTGCCAAGCAGTCCCTTTCTGCTACATTAAAGGTTTTTATAAAATATTTTACGAGACTCATCATAACCCACCGGTTAGAAAACCTACTTGAAAAGCTATTTGAAAAGGTTCTTCCACTGATGGAGAACCCTTTAGAAAAAACAGTGATGTATTCAGGTTTCCAGACTACAGAGCAGGAAAATGTTGCTTTGAGGTATTTTGGAGAGTTATATGACACCTGGAAATGAGTCATACATGCAACATCTAAGCATAAAATCTTCTCCGCCATGAATGACAAATCAATGACAAACTATTAACTACAGGTTTATTGTTACATGCAGATTGTTTACAAAATGTTAGGAATCAAAGAATTCGACCTCAGTGTGTTTCCTGGTCAAACGCAGATGATTAATGTATGATGCTTCATTCCATTGGTGGCCAACCAGCTGATCGCCCTCGGCAACATACCAAGAGAACCTACCAGCGCCCCCGTCTCCCCATTAAATGCCAAATTCTTGGGCTGCTTCTCGTTGCCAGCCCACCCCTGACTCCACCCAAAAAATACTTGCCCCTGGTTACAATTCCCCTTGCAAAGAAGTACTGTAGCACCTGTGTTATTCAAGCTACCAGAACCGGTTGGTGAAGACCTGGGACTGGGACTTCTAAAGTGGCAAATTTTATTCCAATCCCTTGTGGTACCCAGCTAAATTTAACCCGATTTACCAGGAGTTTCAGCATGTGCTTTTCTGCATTTCATGGTGGCTAGATACCAACCTAGTCCAAGGTAGAAAAAAATCAGTCTATTCTACACTGTTCAGATTAACCCAACTTGACAATTTTTGCCGGTGGTTTACAGAAGGCACCTGCAACATTTCAGAAATTGATAGTGTGCACTCCACGATTGCTACGCTGCAGCCTATCTCTGTCCAGGTAGGAGGGAGGTGTAATATCTGGGTTTGTTCCGTTAGGGTGGAATGAATAAAAAAAAAACAGGTGAGGCATATGGTTAATAAAATTCTATCACTACTTTATTCAGAATTGTTAGGAGCAAGCATGTTCCTTCATAGATCTGTGTCATTCATTAGGTTCTCTGTATAGAACTATTAATGTCACCCAAGTTTTCTTTTCCTTCTATTATACAAATTGAAGCACAGCCCAGAGGCTTTGGAACAGTTTCATATCTTTTTCCGGTTCTTCCAACAATTGTCATTATGTTCTGTGTACAAGTTGAATAGATATGGCAATTGTATGCATCCGGAAGTAGTCGGTTCTCTCATATTCTGTCCTGACTGCAGATTCTTGTTGACTGCAGAGATTCTTTACACAGTCAGTAAGATTCCCTGGAGTACCATGGTTTGGCACGGTCAACATGACCGAAGGCATTGTTCTAATAAATTAAATGTACCTTATATTATTCATGGGCAGTCAGCAAAAACGTTTCTTGTTCCTCATCTATGGTCTTTGAATCCAGCCTTCAAATCAGGGATTTCTCATTCTATCAGGGATCTGCTCTGTGTTGAGTAATGTGTAGCATATTCTGATATCTGATATGGGAAAAACTGTATATTTTCTTTACATATTCTGTAGGCTATACTGTTGTTTTCATATGTTTTGGCATAATTTGTTCAGCAGTTTCATTCATTCTTCATCTATATTCCATATTTCTATTGGGATCTGATCCATCCAGTGTCCAAGCCAGTTTATTTTTGACTAATGCCTAAGATATTTAAGTCATCCACTTCCATTTTCTCCACATGCCACTTTCCATGGTCCCTGCTCCATATATTTCATGATTCTTTGCATTTTGGATTTTCTTTCCACACTGCAGCGTCAGCAGTTGGGCATCCAAGTGACCTTGATCCAGGCAAATCACATGCAGCAATCCTATTCAGAGGATCCCTTAGCTCTTCCACAGTAGCTTGCTGAGTGCCTTCTGACAGAAGAGGCCTGTCTTCAAAACGTACTTCAACGTTTGTTCTGTTGTGATTGTCCACATGGCTTTCTGGGTGAGGTATGGTAATGGCTTACTGTCGCTCGAAATATTGAAATACTGTCTTTGCCATTGTCTCCACTGTAAGTATCTGCTACTGACACTGGGAGGGTTTGTATTTTCTGGAGGGGGGGTACTGTCTCTCAGGTTTGCTGTTTTTTTTCCATTCAGCTTGACTCATAGGTATCCTGCCAAGAGAAAACTCATAGCATGACTGTCACTTGCTTACTTAGTGTGACTTTTATGCGAAGTCAGACCCCTTCTTGGATCGACTTCCCAGTTGATGTGTCACTCCTGCAGGAATTTGATTATCCACATTTGCCACATGATGGTGTTTTTGTGTTACATTTATATCAAAACATTCACGGCAAACCAGCCAATAATAATGTAGCATCTTAGACATCGATTAACCCCAGTTGACCTTGGACCATTATTCTCTCTTGTTTCAATGTATCACAACACACCCAGGTAAAGCACCCTGGACAACTCAGTTGTGAAAGGTGCTATATAAATAAATTGAAATATTTTAAGCATTTCATTTAGTTTAAAAAGTCACTGGAAACTTATCATTATTGAATTGCTGGTGTGTTAAGCAATATACAAATATTATTACTGGAAACAGAAATAATTATTATTGACTTAGAAAGAACCATGCACACCTAGCCTTAGCAAAAATGCTAATCTAATAGAATTATCTGTAGTTCATCCAAGTAATAAGATGGGCTGCAGCTTTTAATTCCAACATAAACATATTTCAAAGGCCATGCCATGTAATATTTCTCTTTTTCAGATGCACCTTTTAGCAATACCTTCATAATGAGAGAAAACAACAACTACTTTACATCAGCAGACTACACTCAGTCAGACGTTTGATCAAAATACAGTTTGGATTAAAAAAAAGAAGAAGAAGAAGAAGGAGAAATAAGATACAAAAACACATATTGAGGAGAAATTACCTGGAAGTAGGTGAACTGGGAATGGTAGAGGTCGGGGTAGATGTGAAGCGTTGTCCCTACAACCAGCAGAGACTCGAATTTGTGAAGAGAGGAGGTAATGTATCCTGTAAACCCAAGACACCAGATCTTCAGGAGAGCCTCCAGGTCAAAGAGAACGGTGAAGGCCACCTAGATGAGAAGAGAGTGAATAGAGTCATTCCTCAGGTCACCCGTCAGTGACACACGTATTATAATATATCACAGTTAAAAATACCATGACAAATTTTGAAATGGGGAGTAATAGAATTATCCAAGTGCTAAGCATGCATTGAATAAGTGGTTATGGACAATGAATGAGTGAATTGATTTAATGATCATCCTCCAAGGGCTTTCCCTTTTTCCATTTTTTGTAATTCTGTTTTAATTCAACAGAAGGATCCATCACATGTATTATGTGGGGCATGGAAAAGAGAATCACAGGCAGGGTAGGACACAAGGTTGGGATACACCCTGGAGGGAATGCTAATCCACTGCAGGGTAAAATGCACATAAACACACAATCATATTCTGTGGGTAATTTAGAGACATCAGTTAGTCCGGCTGCATATCTTTGGACTGGAGAAGAAAAAGTGTATAAGCTGACAAAAGATAAAGCAAAACAAAAACAGACGCCCGCTTCATTTAGCCCCCTGGCACAAATGAAGAAACGAATGAGTAAGTACACAAGTAAACAAATACATAAACAGGACATATTCTCTGTGGCTTTTGTCTGCTTATCTCCGAAATTCAGCTGTGAGTGGGGGGGCGTGGTCTTGCATGCCTCCACCTGCACACTGCTCTTCACAGATGAAGCAAGACAGGCATGGCTGAAATGAAAGTCTCCCAAGCAGGACAGGAGAGGGGCTCAGACAGATTACCAGCACCTGTCTTATGACTAATAGAATCTGACACTGGTTTTGCATCCTAGATTTAAATTCATGACACTACATAGTTACTGCCTTTCATTCTGTTGGGCGGGGTCTGTTGAACACTACAGGCAGCCAAGCAGCCGAAGGCCTTTTTAATGTAAATGATATTAGTAAATAAAAAAGACAATGAATCTTTCAGTATGAAAATTTAAGCATGCTATTCACACCATTTTAAAGTCGACAACATTGGTAGGATTAGAAAGTTAAATATCTTTACTCACATTTTGCTGAAATATGAGTAGCACAAGGGGACCATAAGTCAAGGCTGGGAGGATCC
>JAODUD010000001.1:42208934-42220245 GCA_026784285.1 Stomatorhinus walkeri | reverse complement strand
CAATGCCTTGATTTTAGTAAGGTTAGTACACAGTCATAGCCATAAATGCAATGGTACTAATTATTGGCATAATTTCTGTCGGTGTTTCGGTTTTCGACCTTCAGCCTTGGTTTCCTCTTTTTTGGTTTTCCGTTTCGGCCAAGAATTTTCATTTCGGTGCATCCCTAGCATTAACAGACATTTTAAACAAGGGTACCAAAACTTTTGCATGCCACTGTTTTTCTGTTTATATTCAGCAAACATTAACGATGCTTGGAAGAGCAGAAGGTGGATGAACAGGACGATCAGCAACGAGATAAATGGATCAGTCATTATTATTATGAACATGACATTGTGAGAAAAATCAGACAGAAGAGACGACAATCTGTAAGAATGTCATTTTTATGGTTACCCGGCGTTAACATGATAATGTTACCTTGACGATGCCTCTTATATGCATCTTGGCGATCATCTCTGCAGTGTAGAGGAACATAAGCAGAGTGTCTAGCGTAAAGGTGACATACTGGAGTGGGGGGTAGTGCTCGAAGGTCTTAGGCGTGTTCATGCACACAGAGATGACACTGATGATGGCACAGGCTCGCAAAAGCGAGTGAACCCACTACAGAGAGAAAAGCACAAAATACCTTGCATGAGTACTCTCTCCAAATGTACACGGTGTAGTACCAGTCCTCATTTACACCGAATTGTTCTGATTATCGATGCCGATCATGGTTTTTCACTCAGCAGGCCGATTTAATTACGATTTAAAATGTCATGTGCCAACAAGAACCAGCTGAAGCAGTGTTTCACAAACGTTTTACATTGTGTACTAACTCAGAAAGTATTATGTCCTGCATACTACCATTATGACCGATGTTTACATACCTTCACGTATCATACGCATAAAAAAATAAATAAACAAAAAAATTTTACTTCTTCGGAAACGTAGGTTAGAAGACTGAACTGATAGCCAAATCATAAATCGTTCTGTTATCTTGCTTTTTGTGTAGCCCACGCCTACTTCCACAGCAAAGGCAATAATCACCAATTAATCACTGTCAGATACCAAGGCCAGTATACTTATCTGATACCGTCAATTACTGATATCATCATGTTGCAAGCACAAGCCAAATACCACAATTTTATTTGTATAACTGAGAACAAAATACAAGAAGGCTGATGCCTACAATAAAGAATGTATTTAAAATAATAGTTAGCTAAGCTGTTAATACACAGCTTGCAATTTGGAAGAATGTCTTTCGAAAAACCTCTATGCACAAAAAAATTATAACGCTTTCTACTAATGCTATGTCTATACGAATCTATGAACACATTCATAATACATTATAATACATTCAAAAATCGTTACAAACAAGGCTATAAACATTTATAAAAAAGGCATATCAAATAATAGCCATGTATATTATGCATTATGAATAATTTATGAAGCTCTCATCTAAAATGTACTATTGATTATTCTTGTCAAAATTATTATATAATCGCCTGATCGCTATTATCTGGGATGATCGCGATTATTTTGCATAATCCCTATAATCATCTCCATTCATCCATATAAAAATAGCTGGATGAAACAGAAAGGGCATATTTCCATGACTATTTCCACATGGCTTTTAACCATGAAACATGTCTGACCGGCACTTGTTTAATGACATCATCTAGTTGCACTTCTTAGCCGATCCGTACCACTTGCCATATCTGTACCTTACGTTTGGGCATGCGCAATATTACACTTCACAGCATAATTTACAACAGTGCCCAATCTGTACTGCTTTGTTTCACATTTTCATGACCCAACCTGATCCTGTTAATATTTATTTTTACAGCATCAAATTAATATTACAGAATGCTTTTGGACTCATTTTCACACCTTTCCAGAATGGGATATTCAACCAGATTTTTTGATTTTGGATTTTTTATGTTCTCTATCGGTTACACAAAAGTTCTGCACAACACCTGCACTTGTCGGATTTAAGGTAGCCCAGTTTAAATGGACTTTATCTTTGTCCATTTATATTTACCCTAAACTACCTTAATTCCAACATGTTATCTGGCATAGTCTGCTGTAAATGTTAACAATATTGCCATAACAAGGAAGGATGAATAGATTGGGCAGCACCAGAAAATTTCATGCAATATCCGCATACTCAAAAATGCTGCGTATTTGAAAATGCGACATATGTGCAGATGTGCAAGATACAAATCGGTAGGTGGTACAGATTTGGTGGTGTCAACACCAACTTATTTGTTATTTATGTCATATTTGACCCATACAGTTTTATTTGCAAAGCTTAAAAGGCAAACAGAAATGTATTTTTTTATTTATATGTTGCAATGTTCAATGGTAATTAATAGCCCTTCCTCTTCATAAGGTGTATGTGTATCATTAGGCTATGATTAGGCCAACTCTGTAACAGTGTTATAAAATTAAAAGCCATTAATTGTAATTATTTGTACGACAATTAATCACTAACTAAAATTTCATGATCAATTTCATGATGCAGTTTAAAGCATCCTTAATTCTTATACCACCAATTAAAATGCATTAGCAAAGGTATAGTGCATCAATAGTGCATTATACAGTAGATGAGAGCTTCAGTGGAGCTTGTGAAATATTATAATCAATACCATAACGCCTTTTGTTTGTTAATAAAAGGTGCTGTAATGCTCTATTAATTATTACACCAACCACTATAATGTATTATGAAGTTATCTATAATGCATTAGAGATGACAGCAACAAGTAACGTGTTATCAAAAAGTTTTATAAAAGAAATTGCAATATTATTTCAGAAAATCAAATATATATTAAATGGCTCAGATCTCAGACAGAAATGACTCCAACACATTCTGAAAGCAGTAAAATCCAACAATCAACTTGTACAATGCTTGATCGTGAAGACCAATATACTAGGTAAGACCTTCTGTTATTTTCACTGCACAAGGGTTATCGTTTGACATTTTCTCTCTCTGTGCTAGTGTTTGTTGCAAGATTGGTTGCTGCAGAGTGCTACTGTTGTAGAGTTTCAGAATCAATACACCTGGTTTCATCTCACAATTCCATGCATTGTAATTAAAAACACTATCATGGATTCACAGAATGTTTCATAACGGTAAAGAATATTAATATAGACTTACTAGGACTATATGCCATGCTTCTTTCATTGGTCTCTTTATTGGAAAGGCAGAAGGTAAATTAAATTTGTACTCACTGCTTTGTTTATCCAAAGAATGTCTGCATTGTCAGCCAGGGTTTCATCAGGGCCGAAGTCAGTCATAGGCTGGGCCTCCACCCGTGAGCTCTGCTTCCTCTTCAGCATACTGGGGCTGGCTGTGCTATAAAGGGAATGGATCTGAAAGAGAGGTTCAAAGAAGGTGTCATTGAGACCCAGGGACCACCTGAAAGACGGTACGAACTGAGCGCACAATTTTCATATTCCCCATGTCATACACAGCAGGGCAAAATTACAACTTCCATTAGATGCTTAAAATTATTGGGGAGGAACCAAATTTGTTAATTACCAAAAAAAGGTTTCTGTAGTATAAGTTTTCTTGTGAAGACTATTTATTTGCATAAATGCACTTAACAGAGTAAACTCAAATCTTAAGACAGGCTCAGAGCCCGTTTGCTAATACTGTATGTGTCTGCCTTTTTCCCCAAAAGACACACTGTGACCTGCCACTAATCAGACATTTATATATTTATGACCATCAAAGAACCATCTCAGGATTCTTTGTTGGGTAAATGATCAAAATAGAAGGTATTAATAAAACAAAAATAGCATAATAGAATTTTCACAACACTTAAGTGCTGCAATACCAGACAATATGTGATGTGCTGCTTGATGGTCACTGTGACACACAACCAAAGCATGTGTGAAACAAACAACATCCACGTCTCTTAGCAACTTACCTGACTTACAGATCAGACTCATTCTTCATTATGTAAAGCTATTCTGCAACTTACAGTAACTGTGACAGGTTGAGGTTGCCTTTATTGCACGTAGGGCAAGGTGTTGGCCCTCAAATACTCACACACACACACACACACACACACACAAAAACAAAGCGCACATACCAAAGGTAAAAGTAAGGCTGAAATTGCTCCAGCATGGTACACAACATGCGATCAGGCATACCCTGTAAATAACACACAACAGTTAGTAAACATGGCATATATGGCATACTGGCATGTACAGTACAGCAATGTCAACCACACCCGACTGGGCATATATGCAACATTCAGTGAGGTGCCACAGACAGACGGATGATGAGGTGTGGAAACTCACTGTCAGGCTCCTCATTGGTGCGTTCATCCCCAGGTTACAAGGGGGTGGGAACCAGCGTGAGTGACAATGAGCCAGATATTTCAACACTTCCTCAATCCTGTTATCAGAAAGACATTATGCCACAATAACAAGAATGAATTACTTAACATTGCATCCGTGATCGAATTAAGAAGTGAACTTTATTGTACAGTTCATTCTTTGACACTGAGGACTTTGTAAGATGGAAAATCAATTAAAGCAAGCAGCAAAGAAAATATAAAATATCCAAAAGATTCTGATGACAAAACAACATGCATTACACCTTGAACTTCCTTTTAATACCAACGCAGTCCCTGAAAAAAGTCATAAGCAATTTACTATGTAATCACTACACTTACCGTATGTTGGTGGAGATTTAAGGAAGAGTGAAAACAAAATTATAGAGTACAAGTGCAATATTGTGGGAGTAAGTTGTCAAAGACTACAATTAGATTCACATTTAGAAAAAGGACATTTTTCCCATAGGCAGGATGCAATCACTGGGCAGATTAATTGTAACTGTGGGCACATATTAACATCTGAAACTTACTCTAAGTTTTTTCACATTGTTAGAACATTCTATAAACAGAACAAGCCATTTCTATCTGTGACATTTGGAGCTATTAAACATCAGGTGGCAGTTTAATATAAACTTCATATAAAAATATAGGCCTACACAACTGAATCATAACAAAATGCTAACTTTCCTACGGCTTCTGATTAATTATATGGATCATACAGTTAATACTTAAGGTCTTTTTTAATACCACTGAAAACGCCACACATTTCCCAAAGATTAAAATATGCCAGTATGTGTTTCTGTGTCCTCTGTGATGAACTAATATCTCATCCAGGTTGTCTTCTGTGCTTCAGATTCACTGCAGTACAATGTTCGTTAAGTGGTCATAGAAGATGGATGAAAATATGAATGGATTGACATTTGCACTGGCAAACCATTAAAGGCAGCTGTTGACAACAAAATATCTATTTTCACTGTGGGGACCTGCACAAACAGTATTTTTTTTTTTTATGCTTTTTTGTTTAACAATAAATGCAATGAAACAATTGTAACAATGGTCAGAAATTCAAACACAGGTGCAAACTGTGTTAAAATGCATTTCAAACAAAAGCAATTAAACAGCATAAATGGTCACTGATTATGTAAATATTTGAATCTTTGATAGAGGAAAGTGTATACTTTCTATATTTATTTGCACTATTTTCACTTGCCTGCACTAGCAGTTAAATGGCAGTATTGCTCACGTTTAAGTACAAATCCTAGAGTAATAAACACAATATTATAATAATATACAGGAGGCTCCTAAGTTTGCTTCTCTGGCCAAAGGCGGCAATGTGGCGCAGTGAGTGAACACATAGCCTCACAACTCATATCCCTGACTCTGCGTGGAGTTTCCTCTCTTTTTGTGTGCCCTACAAGTACTCCAGGTTCAACCCACACTCCAAGTATGTGCTTAAGTGAAATGGTATTTCTAAACGCATAGCAGTGTGTTCCCTGCAATATGATGGACTGGCAACCCATTCCCTGCACACGGCACAGGACCCGATGTTAGAGAAGATGGTTATGTGTAATGTATTATCCATCCTTTCTGTGTAAGCCATGACTTGCTTAAGGTTGTTATTATTATTGATATTCTTATTTATAATAATAATAATAATAATAATAATAATAATAATAAATAGGGCAATGTTTATCATATGAGCAATCAAAACAGTCTACTCTGAACACTATTAAAAACAAAATCAGTAAACACGAAAAATGGGTAAATGTTGAAGTGAATGCATGAGTGAATAAAATACTGTAACGATGGGTTCCCCATAGGTGTTTATAATTACTCCAAGTATAATACAAGTGTTGCTTGTGAGTACAAGTAATTAACACTTGAACGCATACTATGAGTTCGTAGGCCACATTGCATGTACAAGGCACAATCACGTATTTTATTCAATGATGAAGACCGACTCGGTCATTGAGATAGCATTTAGCAATGGGACAACTAAAGAAAACATTTGATAGAATGTTGTCTTGTCGTAAAGTTCTCATTTTTGTAAATAAACGTTAACATCAAACAAAGAAGAAAGACTAAACTGGTACTGTTGGTTTTTAAGACCAATATAGCCGGAAAGATCGACCTCCGTTACTATGGAAACAGACCGACCAAGGTGGGTGCGAAAATTTACTCGCTATTATAAAATGTGTGTCGTATGTCAGTATAATACTAGAATGCATAAAATAATACTTGATAAAAATGAAATTCGACAGCCTTTTGCGACGAAGGCCTCTTTCCATGGTTCGCTGTTCGCCTTTACTTTCTATAGTACGGGCATGTAAACAGTAGAGCTTAATACGCCAAGGTGCCGGTGAATATCTAAAAATTACGAAGCGAAAATGGTACTTACGTAAGGCGAATAACCGTTTTTATTTTAGTCGTTTTTTTTCATTGCTTCTGCAGCTTCACGACCTCTTGTGCTTTTCAGCGGCCGTCTCCATGCTAAGCGCTTTGCGATCGCATCACCGTAACATCTGCTGCAGGAACTCCCGTCTTCCGCTACCCGGAACAATAGTCAGGAGAAGGCTAGCCTAGCCCGCATGAGGCCGCATCCTGACCAGATGGGAAACCGAATAATAATAATAATAATAATAATAATAATAATAATAATAACGCAGCAGTTTTCCTTTGGTTAATAAAGTTCATTTTAAACAATATTGTTTTATATTATTATGATGTGTATTATTGTTTCTGTCCAAACACCACATGTATTAGTAAAACCATAATACTAATCTATAAGAATTCTATGATACTAATCTATAATACTCTATAAATAATCTATAAAGCCTATGATGGGATGGCATCCCATTGTACGTATGTATCTATGTATGTATTATGCATGTATGCATGCATGTGTGCATGTTAGAGCTATCATTCAACTGTAAGATCCTTTCCTTAATGTGAAGGACCTTTTCTTGACCCTATTACCAGAAAGCGGCATTGATTAATAATAACTGTCAGATTGATTGATAATGACGTGATTAAGTGTGGAATGCAAAATACTATCTGATAGGCCTACATGAAACTGAAGAAAATATACATTAACATTTATGGTAATCAATCACATGATCATTTAGAGTATATTATGAATATTTAGTATATTGTTTTATAGGGTTTTCCAATTTATATGGTGTCCTTATTTATAAAAGTTATAAAACAGTTCTACAGTATTTTCAGTTTATTTATTTAAATTTATGTATTAAATAGAGTTTAAGTAATCCAGGTTGAATACAAGATACCGTAACAAATGTCTTAAAGGGCCAGTCCACACTGTAATAAATTAAACAGAGTACATAGTTTGTGTAAAGAACATCTACTAAAATTGACTAAATACTGTAATTGTAAATTTCCAAAGTTAAAGGTCAAATACCAGTAAAGATACATGAATTAAATAACCTAAGTAAAATCAGGTACATAATCCTTATGCATAAGCCATCTGGATAAACAACTGCTTCTAATTATTGCTTTGACCAGTGGCTAAACTTCATTTTGGCACTTTAGTTCTCCTGTGCTCCTGTCCAAACCATAACAGTCACAACTAATCAAAGGCACTTGTAGGGATACTGCTTTTGGCCTCACAAAGGTTTGAGCCGGTTTTGGCCAGCCTCTCGCCTGCTCTCCGTCCGCTTGGAAAAGTTGAAATTCCTGAAGGCATTTTGCTCCAGGTTTCTCGGGGATTTAAACATGTATGCAGAGGCTCTGGTTAATTCCGTGTTGGTTTTCTCCCTTCTGATTCTCTTCTCAGCTTTTGAAGGAACGGTATCACAATCACTGAGGTATGTAGTGCAGTTTTGTTTTTCTCATCGAGTTGAATTCTTAAATGCTTGTTTTCCAGTTATCAGGAAGGTCCATGGTACAGAGATGCGTTTCATAACTAAAACCACAGCAATAAAAGATCTTCTTTGTGGTTCCAGTTATGGAGTTTTGGTGAGAGCACTTTTTTTATGTAACTGCGGGGAACAGCAAGTACTCTGGTATTGATGGTTTGTGACTTTCACTTTTCAGAACTCAGAAATGGTAGGTAAATATTTTTGGGTTTTATTTTTTACTGTCCATTGACAATATTAGACTAGTTTCAGTGCTTTTTAGACTTGTTAGAGATGAGAGTCAAGTTTTAACCAGTATAGCAACGAAGTCAAAACCTAAAACCCATGGTGTTTGCATAGAAGGATCAAAATATTGAGTTAACAGGCAAGTAAGGCAGACATATATCTTATCGCACATAATGATGTGCAAGGAAGAACAATGGTGTTGATGTTTTTATTGGAGTGTATATGAGGTTGCAGATGATGTAAGTCAGTCAGCAGCAACATTCTCCTAACTTGTAATGTACATCAGCACTGTATTGAATCTTTAATTTCCTTCTTCGCCAGCATCACTATTAACCCAAAATTGAACTTACTTTTTGCATAGAATGAATTTTAAAAAGCAGAGTAATATCTATGGTCATTTCATTGTATAAACTATCCTAAAAGACTTATTGATATTGATTTTTTTTTTAAGAACAGTAACTGGGGACTGCAGACTTTCCACAGAATTTTCACTGCGACGGTGCAGGACACCGGACGGCCTTATTTGTAACGGGAGGGGTGATTGTAGCTGTGGAATCTGCATATGTCACGTCGCAGACCCTGGGAAGTTTTATGGCCCACGCTGTGAGTGTCACGACTGGGTCTGTGCCACATATGATGGGAAAATCTGCGGAGGTAAGTAAAATGCAGGCCTTAGCAATAATGGGTCTTAGCGGTGGAAATTAATTTAAATATTATACATATTTATTTAGCTGAAGCTTTTGTGCAAAGCAACAAACATTACATGGTCATGTGTATCTGGTCAACCTTCAGAGCTAAATTTCCCGTCCTTAACTAGTAACATAGAAGATTGCTCAGGAAGGGAGGATGCTAACAAATCACATTTATATGGTTTCCTAAATGCTACTTTGTTTTAGCCAGAGATGATTTTTGAAATAACACTTTCAATTGTAAGACAACTCTTTGAACCTTGTCTGTGAACTGCCATGATGGATCTCTGTACTTTATAGACCATGTGCTTAATTCAAACCATCAGACTAGGACTGAATGTAACGGCAGTACAGGCCTTTCTGCTATAACGCAACAGATGTGTTAATCTAAAACATTGCAATATGATGGAATAAAAATAACATGGCTTACAGAGGCAAGTCAAGTGGGCTTTATTGTCATACTATTAATATGTAGGTATACAGTGATATGAGATACAAACAATAAGTAGCAAGGGTAGGGTTTAAAACTTAAAAAGTGGAAACACAGGACAGTGCAAAACGTGGGGTTGGACATAAGGGCATATATACTGTATATAGTGCATTAAAAGTTGCATGTAAATACTAATAAATAATGCAACAAAATACCATTGTAATAAATGTGTGTGTGAGTTGACTGGGAAAAAAACAGGTGAGTAATTACAAGTATTCTTTGGAATGAGTAGGTGGTAAGGCGGGTAGCTGAGTGTGGAATGTCCTGACAGCCTGAGGGAAGAAGCTATTGCTGAAGCTGGCAGAACTGCCTCAGATGCCGCTGCACCTTCTGCCAGACAGTAGCAGGAAAACGTCCTTGGGAAGTGTAGGAGGGCTTTTCCACAATGCTACCAGCTTTGTGGGGGCAGTGTTTGTGGAAAATGTCCTTGATGCAGGGGGAAAGTGCCCGCAGATGTTTTTCCGCTGTATGCATGATCTACTGCAGGGACATCCATGGTTCTGGAACTTTTAATTTCCAAACCTAGGCATTTTTGCTACTGGTCAGAACACTCTCTATCGTGTCCCTAAGAGCATGTGGAGGACGGGGGTAGGAGTCTTGCATTCCTCAGCACCCTCAGGAAGTGGAGACGCGGTTCTGCCTTCCTGACATGGGTGGAGGTGTTGAAAGTTCACTCGAAACTTAACCAAACCATTAACCATTATGTTTGTTCCATGTGTAAGGTTGCTGAGGTTCTCCTAAAGTTCCCCTATTAGACACTGGATTGAAGTTGATTTCATCCTCAACAATTTATTGAACCTGCCAAACACATTTTCAATACAGTGCATTAATTAATACCCTTCTTCCCACCTCGTTTCCCACTTTTACATTTGTCCAATTAAAACTCAACTAGAATAAAATGAAGAATGAATTCCAAATAGCAGATTCTGAACAACACTCTGGCAAACAGTATAATTTACTCCTATTCACAGATATATGCATACACCACAAAGAGGTTTACTTACCTAACAGAAATTGCAGCTAGATTGCAGCTAGTCTTTTTTCAGTAGAAAAAAGTATAATTACTCAGGACCAATAGCTTAGGTCGTGACCAGTTGGACAAGTGGGAAGTGGGGAATCAGGGTAGGGAAACGGAGATCCAGGAACAGTGGGTTTATTCGGGAATACAGGCAGCCAAGGAAAAACATGGTGAAACACGGCAAATGGCGTACTCGAATGTTGACTGATATACACAGGACTCAATGGAAAAACTGGAAACAGCTGGTAACAATCGGGATTGTACACAAGGTTAATGAGGTGGCGTGGCACATAGGAGGATTGGACGAGCAGGGCGTGACGTTAGGTTTGCAGAGAAACGTATCCCAAATATTCCCGATAATGGTGATAGTGGTTAATCCAACATGAATTATCAGATGTGGCAGCATTTGCACCCAGAGAACCGAAGAAGAGATTGATGGCACTTGCAAGTCTTTATAAATGCATTAAGAGAGCAAGGGGTATAGCAGCTATGCAGGGCCAGATTAAGAGAATTAAGTGCCCCTGGGCAACAAAACACATGAGGTCACTTCTGAAACAGAGCAGACTGATGGCTCATGAAATTCTGAAATGTATCTGATGTCGGGAAAATATTACCAACACTTTATTCACAAAGGCCCGACCCAACAAACAGGGTGTCCTCCAGCATTCTGACAGAGATTTGAGAGGTACCG
>JAODUD010000001.1:42187717-42201450 GCA_026784285.1 Stomatorhinus walkeri | reverse complement strand
TTATTAATTTTATTCATATAGCACTTTTCAAGATCTCAAAGGTGCTTACACAGAATACTCTGTATACCAAAACATATTATGGTTATGGGAAGAAACAGTGTTCAGGCTTTAGCCAAAACTTAGTTCCTCTTCAGAAAAGACATATTTAAACTGCATGTATATGTTTATTTTGTCATTTTACGATAATTGATGAGTTAGAGGTTTTTACATTTGGTTTTGACCAATGGCCAATGTTTTAGCAATGATTAGTGCGAAGCACATGATTTCTAAAAGGTTTTCCTTATGTCCAAACTGCACCTTTCTGGAGCCCCGCTTCACCTCCTTCAGCAGTAACCTTTTTTCTTAAGGTTCCAAAATTTTATAAAAGGTTCAAAGTGAAATGATTAATAAAAGCCAACTTTTTGTGGTAAAAATATGTCTTTTTATCAGCTTTAATGTAAATTTCCATTAGTAGCTCTGACAAAACATTCATTTCTTGAGTAGATGAGATATTCCTACACCATGCCTTGATTTCTTTCCCTTTGTTTTTACATTGTCTTACTTCACTTTCCCATACTGCCAAAACTTCACTTACTAGTGATGGCCGAAATGGTTTGGTTTTTGGACAGTTTGTTTGATTCAGTTCACCTAAAAGACTCATTTAATTCATTTACCTGTTTCCATAAAATATAACTGAAATACTTGCGTTCCGATGAGTCAAAACAAAAAAAACCAAAAAAATAGTCTATTATGTAGACTAAATAGTGCTAAGGAGGAAACTAAATTATAGTGTAAATATCTCAATATGGTACCTTAGCTACTTATGTTTATTAAAAATGCAAACATAACAGCTAATCGCATAGTCAGCTAACAGGTTCAAAATTCTAACACACTTTGGTTTAAATCATTTTAAATCCCAAAAAAATGTTGCATCTCAAAAATCCAGTTGCAGCATATGGAAAGTCACTGTGCATGTAGGCTATATACTACACCAGTAGATGGTGTATTTCAGTCACGACAGGTACAGCTGTCTTGTTCAGTAGCCTATCTGAATCTTTTTTTCATCGACTAACTCGTTCACACCTTCTGAACGAGAGACCCAAAGAAGTGGAGAGATTCTCTCGTTCATCGACTCACTCAACAACTCCTTCACTCCTTTGAGTCTCTCGTTCTTGGGTGCCTATCTCAAAAGCTCCTGCTTGCAGCCGAATCCATTTCATTATTCTTTGGATTTTGACCATATGTAGAGAGCCATCCAGGGACTTTTTGTGCACTAAGTGATGTGCACTATGGTTTCAGACACACTCTGGTGGCTGCATCTGAATTCACAGGCTGCAACTTTCGGAGGATGATGTCTATGTGGACTTTGTAGGCTGTTTCCTTTGATGGTAATAACGTTGGAAGGAGCCTTTGAAATGGGATGGCCTTGTTGCACTGCTGTGACACATTTGGTCTTTGAATGCAGCCTTAGAGAAGGATGCAGCACCTGAATTCAGAGAACAGCCTATTACGTCTCGTGGACTATATTAGTGCACAATTTAGAATGAAATGTATGATTTTGCATGCAGTCTTGGTCATTCGTTGAATGCATGCATATATGTTCAGTCCCAGGTTTAATTTCTTGCCAATCATATGCTCACTTACAGCATGTTATTGGAAGGGTGGCCAATTCCCACAAGATATCTGATGGCAAACCTATATGGTTCCATTATAAACCTAAAATTAGGGGTATCTCAAGCATTGGTGTGGTTTGCAAATCCTACAGACTATTTACAAGGTAATAAAACTGTTACATACATGTAAATGTGTGTAAATTAGTGCGCAGTATCAAACTGAAAATCTCACTCCTGCCAAAGTTAACAACACTGCTTTACTGTTGCCTCATTGGCTTCGCTGGCCATAGCTGAGGAGGGAAGCAGCATTCACATCATATCTCTCAGGATAACTAGAAGAACGCAAAGAACTAATCTTTGCAGGGAAGTGAATGTGACTGTACAGTTCCTACAAGGGACTCCTTCCCCAAAAACCAATCGTCTGTGAAGATCATATCATCACTGACTACACCTCAAGCAAATATTACTTTTGCATTTTTAAGTTTCATTTATGTGTCATGTTTCAAAAATTTCTAGTGCTATTTAACCAGAAGATATGTACAATGCCAATATCAAATGAAAATTACTTTTAAATCACATTTTTAGTTTCTTTTGTATTGTTTTCAACATAATGACAAACATGGCATCTTTAACACTGTGATCATAAATTCATGGGATAACTGATAAACAGAGCGGCTTATTCTGGAGACCCCCTTCGGTATATATGTCTGTGCCTTGGAATAGGTTAGCACCCCCCCCCCCACAACCCTGACCACAATAAGCAGTTGGGTGGGTGGATGGATGGATGGTGGGATTCTCTACTGTGTAACAGTTTAAAACAATGAAGAATGAAGCTTGGGCTGATTGTAGTTCCTGGGAAGTAGTTCCGGGTCCTTTTTTTGTCCCTACTCCGGGATAGGTACTTTTCTTTCAACTAGGAACTACTGGAGTGTGGCTTATAGTGATAAACTTTGCTGATTGGTTGACCACAAGCACTAGCACTAACTTTGAAGTTACACTGGAGTGTGGAAAAAAAATAGAAGCAGAAATCCCACCTGTTCAGGAGGTTCCAGGAGTCTCCCACAAATTATTATTGTGCAGTATCTATTTTTTTAATATTGTCCAGACATTATATTGCACTCAAAAAGACACAACTCAATAAATTAAAGGTAAAGGTAATTTTATTGGGGGGGGTGAGGGGGGGGGTGGAGCCAAATTAAATACACCCACCCCCCAGTTCCTATGCCCCTGAGTGTGGGGTAGGGTAATAAATCTCTTCGCTGTGTGGATCTCCCACAGCCTATGATAGACCAGAATAGGAGATTTTTCATAGCGCAAATGGCATAGCAATGGTGTCAGGCTGCCTGGCTAAGTGAAACAGTCCTTGACAGCCAGTGAGGGCTTTTCTTCTTCCATTCTCCTTAATATCATCACAGCCAGACACACAAGCGACCCTGAAACAGCCACAGGCAATAATACATATGTAGTCAACTGACCAACACACAAAAAAGCAACATTGTTTTTCTTTCTTTTGTTTTACATCACATTTGCATTCACCAAAAACAATTATATCATTATGTACCCCTTTGTCACTTTGATATGAAGTATTAAATTACTGGAAGATGTGCTCAGTAAATTGACCTGTTGAGGATGTAGAAATGTATGACACTGATTTTCTCCAGCTTATAAAAAACACAACTGATTATTTTACAAGATCTATATCTGGACGACAAATTTGTTTTTATTAAGGCAAACAGAGTAAAATATAATTTCACAATATTGCAGATACAATGGTGAGAGTATTGCAATGATGAAAATTAATATGGTCTTGGAAAAAATGTACATTTGAGCATGTTGATGATATATTTCCTATATGCAAATTATGCTTGTTTTTTGATATATAATTTATAATCTTTAATTTTTAGGTTTATTATGAAAAATCTAAGCTATACTTTTGAGCAGTGGAGTTTTTCTTGTCTGAACCAAACTTTTATGAATATTTATGTAAAACATCTTGGGCATTTTAACGATAAAAACTATTTAAACTATAAAAAGCACAGAAAATCTGCCATTAACATCTGAAATATCTGCCTCGAAGAAATAGAAAAAGAACATGTAAGTACTGAGGATTAACTTAAATGAAATCACTAACCACTAAATTTACTTAATCATTTACTTAATTTACTGACATTTAAACTTAATTACTAAATATTCTTAATCAGTAAACACTAAATAAGTAACTTTTACCCATAATGCAACTGAAAATCAGGAACAAATTCTACAATAATTTTAAAATTCCATAATCATCTCTTCCTGATTCATTCTGTGTAAAATAACTTCACAGATGACAATGAAACTTCAAAGGACTAGTCCTGAAACTGATATCATAGGATATCATAAGATAAGGATGTCATAAGATAAGATGATCATCTCCCATCCACTATCTCATCCAAATTCATATGCGACATTGTTTGTTGGATCAAACTCATCTGATACCTAATAATCCTTGTTTTGCAGAAGAAATACAGCCAAATCTGCTTCATTTAACAATAAACTCAGGAATTTAAATGCTATACTTACAGATGTATGCAAGAAGATATCAAGGTTGGAGAGTATTATTCAATTTTCCTTCTTTGTCATTTCACAACCTATTGAATTTAAGATTGCTGTATGAGTTGGAACACGCTCCTGAAGTGTTATTTATGATACCTACAATATTAATAAAGAATAAAGATCACCTCATTTATATGGAGAAAAGACTAAAGAGGATTTTTTTCTTTTTGAATAATGCCTTGTGGGTTTAGAATTGTACTTGTTTATGAAAATCGAGATAAAAAGCTACCTTTGCACAAGATTACCTAATCTAGGTTTCCGGAATTCACAGATAACACTGTTGAAGGCAACAAAGTATTCATATTAGAGGTAAGAGGAATTACTCTGTTGTTGTTCATTGCTATAACATTGAGTATCCTGCTCATGCTAAAATATTCAGCCATTTTGATTATATTACACTAAACCTGTTTCTGTCTATCATCTGTCTATCATCTTTTTTCGCCATTATTTGCCACACATCAAAAGTCAAATGCTCGCAATTTTGAAAGTGAAATACATGTATTTTAGTCAGGTAATTTAGCTGGTAACAGATGATTCTTCCCAAAGGAAGGATGTCACAGAACTGGTGTGGTGTGTGGCACACACATGCTTAGGGATTTGTGTTCATGATCGGAAGGTCAGATCCAATATCCGGCAGAGTAATCATATCACCACTGACATACTCACTTGTATGTCACTTTGGACAAAAATGTCTGATAAATAAAAGTAAGTACTGCAACAATGTGTATCTACTCTGTTTGTGTTGAGCTGTCGTGCAAGTACGCTGGAGAGCCATTGACAACTGTACACCAATTTGTGTCTGAGCATACTCAACCAATAAACCTGATTAGGGAGCCCTTGGCAAGCTATAATGATGCCCTTCATCCCCCACCCCCTTACACGAGGACCAAGAGAAATGGGCTAGCAAGTCAACACCTCGTCAGAAGATGGTGCCCCAGGCAGCTGCTCGTGTCACCTAATGAGCTGATTGACACTTGTTTCAGTTGACTGACTATGCTAGAGTATTCCCCGAGGCCCTCGATTTTATTGTCAGACAGAGCACTGCTGCATGAAGTAGATTTATATCCATCTTTGCCCTCCAGGGTGATGCAGTAGTGCATGACCCACACACAGAAGTCTAAACATGTGAGTATGTTTTCACTGATATATTTTCTTCTTTTTGTATCACATTCTTCAGGTCATGGTACCTGTGACTGTGGGAAATGCATGTGTGAGCAGAGCTGGTTTGGCGAAGCCTGTCAGTATAAAGAAGACTGTAACCTTTCAAAGAGAAAAAGTAAAGAGTTATGCCGAAACACTCAAGGAGTAATCTGTTCAAATGCAGGCAAGTTATTGGCAACTAACGTCATTCAGAATCGCTTTTGAACCTATCTTTGCTTTTTATGTTCATGCTCTGTAGGTTCCCCTGTTATTATTTTCTTCTGTTGAAAGAGAATCAGTTGAGTGGCAGGTATTTGAACACTAGGACCCAGATGAGTGGCAGGTATTTGAACACTGAGACCCAGATGAGTGGCAGGTATTTGAACACTGAGGCCCAGATGAATGGCAGGTATTTGAACACTGAGACCCAGATGAATGGCAGGTATTTCAACAATGAGACTTGATTGATTGGCAGGTAATTGAACACTGAGACTCGATTGATTGGCAGGTATGTGAACACTGAGACTCGATTGATTGGTAGTTATTTGAACACTGAGATTTGGTTGAATGTCCGGTATTTGAATAGATAGGGGGGCTGAATCTTTACTGGCAGGGCAATGGCAAACATAAATAAGTTATTCATGACTTAAGCCAGTAAATGCACACTTATTTGGGAGGGGCTGAAAACATTTTAAATAGGCTAAAATACACCTAATGACGCCCCTGTATTTGAAGAAAACATTCTGGTGTGTGGGCTTGTTGTCTGACTGAAAGCCCAATAGCCCACATGTGGGTAATGTTAAAGTCACCGCTTCCCACCGCCATAGTCCTCAGCAGTCAGCAGAGGGCGCTGTCCTGAGCTGCCTTGTAGACGCTTCACCGCATGGGCAGCCCGGTGACCTGCAGATGACCTTCTGGGCCCAGACTCACAGGCTCCCATGTGTCCGTGTCTGCAGGATCCTGTCACTGTGGCAGCTGCATATGTCAAAACCCGGACGGCCGGGGTCTTATCAGTGGGCGGTTCTGCGAGTGCAACGACGGCGAATGCCTCGATGAGGAGACCGGTGAGATGTGTGGAGGTATGCCTACGACCACAAGCTGCTGTCCAGGCTCTGCATAATAGTGTGTGATGTCCATTCGCTGTGGGGATTCTGTCACCAGTTTTATTACTCCAGATACATTATTATGTGAAATTTCAGTAGTAGAGTTATCTGTCGTATATAGAGATTATAGTGCCTATTGGAATTTTTCACCTCTATTGGTACTTTCATGATCTGCGAGTTTTATTAGTGAGCTATAACAAAATAGTAATACATTTTTAAAAACATTTTGGACTAAAAAACCATTGGACTTGGAGCCTGCATGTGACTAAGCCTGTGTGCCTATGATCAGAAGGTTGCTCAGAAGGTTGCCTCAGAATGTATGTGGGTCCTTGAGCAAGGCCCTTAACCCCCAGCTCCCTGGGCGCCCCAACAGGTGGCTGCCTTTCGCAGACAGCTGACTCTACAAAGAGCATGTTGAGGGAGGCGTAAAGACAATTTCCCCATAGGGATCAATAAAGTATCAGTTATTATTATATGTACAAATAGCTACCTTTAGTTTCCATGCAGTTTTTGAATGGGGAATGCTTTTAAAAGGCCAGTCTGATTAATATACTATATTGTGTAATGTATTCCAAGCAAAGAATTCTCTTTCAAAACATTCAGTCGGGATCCTAGGTAATAATTGCTGCTCAGAAGAGCAGTGGTACTACCATCTGATACTGAAGACACAGAGTGGTACTACCATCTGATGCTGAAAGAGTTTGTTAGCATAAAGGTTAAATGAATGGAGGAGATAAACAAATTTGCCTCAATCCGCACATATGAAATGGATATTCACCACGCGCCAGGATAGTGAAGCAAAGGGTGCAATCAAAGCACTGAAAGGCCTAATAAAATATTTAAATCCTCAGCATGACCCATTCAAGACACAAACGCAAGTGAGAACCAGTAGCAAGAAGATCGCCAACCTGATTTGTCACTCGTCTGTAGGATGTATGTAACTTTTCAGTATTTAATTAAAACACTTTAACTACTTTTACACTGAAAATGACGTATTGTCTTTCTATAATTGTAACCCATTTCTTAAAAGTATGTTCATGTCTGTGTATTAAGTTTGTCTAATATTCTGGGCCATTAAAACTTAATTTAAAAGGAGGCTATTGAGAATATGTGATCTATTTAAACAGGATATGCCATTATTTCAAAAAAAGGCAGAAATATTATTCAGAAAAGGTAGCGTGAATTTACCTACAGTATACAGTGTCAAGATGAAATGTGTTATATATTAAATTATTGTGACAAAAACTGAAATAATGTAATGAAATGTTATCAACTTGACATTTTTCTTTGGCCTACAAATGGCAAATTCTCTTCCTTGAGATTTTGTGCTGTGCCATTTTGCTCTTTTATACTTTGGGATTTTATTATATAAAATGCTTTTATTGGTTCTATTCATTAAGAAGAAATTACAACCAGCACAAACACAATCAATGGAAATGTCCCCTTTATCATAATGAGAAACAAACAATAATTTTCTTAAACTTGCAGCAACTGGGAAGATTCAACTTAGATGGAAAGCTGTCGAAAAGGAGCGAAAAATGGTGAACTCATCTGTTCACTCTCTGGTTTCAGGCCATGGAAAGTGTTACTGTGGAAACTGTTACTGTGCGGCTGGTTGGCATGGAGATAAATGTGAATTCCAGTGTGACATCAGCCCATGGGAGAGCAAGAGGAGATGCACATCTCCAGGTGGCAAGATTTGTAGCAACCGAGGTACATATTTAAAAAATCACTTTAAATTCAAGAGCTGTTGTCAGACTAAGATGCCTAAAATAGCATCAAATGAAGATTGTGTCAGTATGTCTGAACCAATTGTACGACCTCCTCAGAAACTTTTTTGGACTTGATTATTGGAGCAATTGGACAATGACGTTTCAAGAAATTATACATTTCTAATACACTGGAGGATCTTAATTATTACTCTGTAATCTCTTGAAATGAGAAAATTGAGTGTTATATACATTGATTTTGATTATGATTTTTATAGTGGTTCCCTGACTTGAAATATATTCTATATAATTTACTTTTGCTATTTGTTTGCCTAAATTTTGAATATACCTTTAAAAGACTAGTATTCAGTTTGCTGTGGATTATTCCCAGAGGTGGAAATCTCAGGTCTAGAAAGTAAAAATCCGGACCGTAATTCTGACTCTATACACAACTGCTCGGTTGAAACTAAATCATGGTCTGGATATTTACTTTCTGGACCTGAAATTTCCACCTATTTCACTTATCACATTCCACTTAATAAGGCCTAGTTTTTTATGTATTCTGAGACTCAGTGTCCTCCAATACTGTGAGCCTGATGTACAAGGCCACCCTTGGTGTTTGACTAATCATGAGGATTGTGCTCTACCTCAAAAAATTATCAGGCTTATCTAACTGCAGTTACCCCAGTGGATCACTGGGGTGCATTAAATAGTCTGTTTTTCTCTTAACCTTTTGCGAAGGCACAGTGAAGCAGAGGACATGAAGGGTACCTTTATTAGCTTCCAGCAAATTAACAAAATATCAAATGTAATGAGAGAAATGACTTAAACAGATAAACAGATATGATTTGTTGTGTACCAAACATTGCTTATGTTAAGCTCCTATCAAGAGTAAAAAAAGCAGAAGTAAGACAGACTCAGAATTACACTGCATATTACATGTAAAGTGAACTGCATTTATGGACACATGATACCACAAGGGACTGATACAGAATTAGAGAGGTTGTGTGATTGTGGTTATCAAAAAGGGGCACACAGAATGTGAAAAGGGGGGGCACTTTCAATTGTTCAGGCAAAAGGGGAAGGCAGTTTCAGTTTCTGGTTACGGCAGAAGTAGGTCAAACTCCACCTCCTTAGGTGAGCACTGGGGTGTCCCTTTCACTGAGAAGTTCCACAGTCATGGCTGCAGTTCATCACCCCGTTCCCACAGCAGCCCGACGGTTGGAAGTTTGCGTCACATGAGTCCGACTTCCAGTTACCAAAGGGAGAAAAGATTCGTTGGTGCCCATTCAGCCAGAGGCCTTTAATTCAAAAGAGACGCAGCAGCAGAACTTTAGCGCATGTGGATCAATGATTATTTTCATCAGCCTGAAGTGCTGATACCTGGACTAATAGTAGAGTGTGAACTGAATTTCATTCTCTCTGAAATAAGAAAATATAATAAGTGGATCCCTCATGACGCCCACCACATCTGTGTACTTCTTATGCCTGGAAAGGATTCTGATTCTAAAGTCGCTCACCGTAGTCACTAAGAGCTACTCTGTGAATGAAGGGCCGCTCTTAGTACATCAGTTGGTTTTCTGTTTAGTACATTAGCTTACTGCTTACGCTTATACTCCTTCCTCAAAAAAAAATAATATTAGCAGATTTTATCACAGGGGTGGCATGATAGTGTGGTCAACTCACAAGTCTGGAGATCTGGGTTTCATTGCTCGCTCCAGCTGTATGGAGTTTGCGTGTTTCATCAGCTACTCTGGTTTTCCTCCCACAGTCTAAAGACATGATAAGGTGTTAAGGTGAATTGGAGTTACCACACTGTCCGTAAGTGTGAATGTGTGTGACTGGTGAGTGAGTGTGTCTTGTGATGGGTTGGTGCCCCATCCTGGGTTGTTCCCTGCCTTGTGCCCTGTGACGGTTTGGTGCCCCACCCTGGGTTGTTCTCTGCCTTGTGCCTGTTGTTTTTGGGCTCTAGACCCCCACAACCCCGCATAGGACAAATGGTTATGGAAAATGAATGAATGAATTTGTCAAAAGTCTATCTGACAGTTCTTTTCGTTAAAACATATTGACTTTGTGACACTGGGTAATTTTCAGAGCATCTTATTGTTTCTTACTTGCAACTTCCCAACGCTGATTTGCAAATCCAAAATCAGCTGTGTAGCAAAAAAATAAAAATCAAAGAACACTTAGGCAATGGATTGCAGAAGTAGAGCATTCTTTGGCCTCTGATCGTGAAAGAAACAGAATACTGATCAATGCGGCTTAAATATAATATCGACACCACAGAAAAGACACAGACTTTTTATGGAGAGAGGGCAGCTGTGCAGTGGCAAGTGTAGACAGGGTGCAGTGTGCAGTGCTGTGCACAGCTGTGCAGTGGCAAGTGTAGACAGGGTGCAGTGTGCAGTGCTGTGCACAGCTGTGCAGTGGCACGTCGAGGCGCATTTCTTACCGGCGCCGTCCATGTCTGCAGGGACCTGCATCTGTGGGGAGTGCACCTGTTACGACATGGATCCCTCCGACGAGTGGGGGGACATTCACGGAGAGACCTGTGAGTGTGATGAGAGGAGCTGCCATTCGGTATACGACAGATACTCAGACAACTTCTGCTCTGGTAAGCGGGAGGACACTTCCGTTTTCCTCAAATTTGCCAAATAAATGTAGATGTAAATTTCAAGATGATATGACAGAAACAGACTGAGCAGTCCATCTGTGGATCCATTTGTGACATTCTCTTGCACTAACTATCGTGTTTAATACATATTTTCTCTGTAATTGATTCTGAGTTGCCAGTAACATTTGTTTGGTATGCTGAATTATCAATGCATTACTTTCTCTTCAAATTAAAAATTGCAATGTTCATTTTAAATCAATTTTCCTAATAAAGACCACACTTTGCATTATAGGACACAGATCCTATACATTGTTTTTGAACTTGCTGGCCATGAAACCATTCTTTGCACAAGATACATTTCTGTTTTAATTCCAGAGAACAGAGAAGAAAACTGCCTGGTAAAGAATTTACAGTACATATTTAATATCCTGGATATTCGAAAAACAATGTAATAAAAACCTGTTATTGTGTCGTTGTGGGGACCATTCTTCAGGTCCCCACAAAGATCTGTGAATGCAATCAAAAAAGTAAAAATGTTCATTTTTGCTAAAGGTTTCATATTTTGTTTGATTACTTATGGTTAAGGTTAGGGCTGGGTAGGGGTTAAGATTGTCATGTTGGGATTAGAGTTTTCCCCATAGAAATGAATGGAGAGTCCCCACAAAGATGTAATTACAAACCTGTGTGTGCGTGCGTGCGTGTGTTACCAAAACACGAAAAAGTTTGGTAACGATTTACCTTGAATGCTCCTTCATAATGCATTAAAATGCATCCATAGAATATTCATAAGCAACATGTAAGCATACCTTAACATCTTAAAGCATTGCTTTCATAATATTTCAATAAACAAGCCATGACAACTGTAATATACATTAACATAATGTATATTATGTTAATACATAATACATTAATAACAAATAAGTATTATGAAGCACCTCATGTTTAATGGATGCTGTATAAATGCATTATGAAGGTACTAAATTGTTTATCTAATATTTAAATCTAATGTGTAAATGAATTAATTAAACAAACAAACATGAAGTAAAACAGTCATTATAAATAATATTTAGATGAATTATGCTGCTCTGTGTATTTAAATACATTTTCTAATTAAAATGATAAAGACAGTACAGGTACACTAATTTAATTGCACCTATAAATTACAGTATATATATAAAATTTAGAATTTTAGAATTTAATGATTAATTGTCATTGTTGACACACCACAGCACACAGTGCGCAACAACAAAATGTGTCATTTAACCCATATGTGACAATGTGACATAGTAGTGGGCAGCTAATTCAGCACCCGGGGAGCAGTGCTTGGGGGCGGAACCATTCTCAGAGGACCTCAGTGGTGCCTTGCTGGTCGGGGATTCGAGCCTGCAATCTTTCAATTACAAGTGCACTTCCCTAACCATTAAGCACTGAGAAAGAAAGTAGTATGAGTAGTGCATCTATTGATAACAAACTGTATGTTTTATTATGTTTGTGAATTTGTGTCATCATCAAATATTGCCAGTTGAAATCCAGACTTGCAGATATTCTTTTGGGGGAATTCTGTAACATCTAATAAAGTTAAAAATAACCCTCCATCAATCCCATCATCTCCACAGAAGCCCATTAGTGAAGATCATAGGTGAGGCCTAATTCCCTTGCAGCCACTGTCATGGCTGAAGCCAGCAGTAAGTCTGCAAGACTGTCAGCTCTGGAGCTGGTGGACAATCAATCCTTTTTCATCTCTCTTTTTTTTCCCTCTCTCTCCTTCTGTGGAGTGAAGGTCATGGACAGTGTAACTGTGGGAGATGTGATTGCACGGATGGCTGGGTTGGGAAGAAATGCGAGCATCCGCTCTCATGTCACCTGTCCCCTGAGGCCAGTCTCAGGCGGTGTCAGGGAATGTCTATCATGCCGTGCTCCGGCAGAGGTAAGTACTCTGGGCCTCTTCACCACGCTTTGCGCCAACATTGGCTTCACCCAGTTTGAGTGCGAGCAAAATTTTTGGAAAGAGGCTCCTTATCGAAGGACTGAGAATAATCTGGATATGGCTCTGACCTTAAACAGCTAAGGTTTACAGCTGAGTGTAAGTAATGTTACGTAAAGAATAACGATTCCAGATCTCACACAATACCCAGAGAGCTGGTTCAGAAAGCTGTAAAGGAATGGTTCTGCGGTGTTCATGGAGTAATTTTAGGTGCTACAAAAACCCTTAAAACTTCTTATGAAGCACAAAATCATCTTATATTTTATGTATTCCTGTCACCATCACAAGGATAAGCCACGGATGGGATGGATGGATGGATGGACACTGCAGCACTAATATTTTGTTACTATGCAGTATTCCCCCGGTCAGATCTGTGACATGTCGGAAGGGCTTCCTCCTGTCCACTGAGTGGACAGCGCCTAAGTGCCAGTTGGTGTGAAAATGAATTTGACCTGCTGTCGACAAACATCACCCCAGTGTTTCTGGGTGACATAAGGGACCTGCAAGACGTGACAGCGAGTCACGGCGCAGGATGGATGAATAGAGAAGAGAGTATGATGACGGATGTGGATATCACATGTTCTGCGTGTTCACGTGTTCCATAGGGAAGGAACCCGATCATGGAGGGAAATAATTAACTGCACATTGCTTTCTGAAGTCTAGAGGTAATATTAGTAATAAGTCACTGCAGTTCTTGGTGTGTTAGTTGGTCTGCGGTATAATTAATTTTTCTCATTTTTTGGAAATTACATCTCAGTATACTAAGCACATGGTGGAAAGGGGGATTTGCTAGATTTTTGGTAAATGTCACACAAATATTTCTATAATCATAAGAGTTGTAGACTATTATTCAGACAGAACATAAATATATTTATTAACTACATTTTATGTACTTGCTGTCTGAAGTAATTGTCCTATAGTAATGCTACTGCTTTAGTAAAATACAATTAAAAACTAACATTTAAAGTGTGACAGAGTGTGCTAGTGAGTAATGTGTGA
>JAODUD010000001.1:42159615-42186754 GCA_026784285.1 Stomatorhinus walkeri | reverse complement strand
AGTAATGTGTGACAGAGTGTGAGTATAACAGAGAGAATGCTAGTAAGTAATGTGTGACAGAGTGTGAGTATAACAGAGAGAATGCTAGTAAGTAATGTGTGACAGAGTGTGAGTATAACAGAGAGAATGCTAGTGAGTAATGTGTGACAGAGTGTGAGAGATGGGGGGGTTGTTCAAGAGAGCAAAATACAAATATGTACAAGTGTTTGAAGGGAAATAAGTCTGTTAAGGAGCACAGTAATATCTGTGTGTAAAATGCTTCCTGTTTCTTCATTCTATTCCCTCTTATTTTTAGGGAAGCATCAGCAATTTGAAATGTCTTGTTATGGCTTTTCCAAATGAAAAGCATTTTACTTTACAAAATAAATATTCTGAAATCCACCCGGTTTTATAACAACGCCATACATATACATATCATGTTTCATCAATAAATAAAATCACACAATTTACAATACATTATGTTTAATGATATGGTTTAGATCCAGTATTACATACTAATGCCACTGTCTATGCTTGCTTTGGAAGTATCCATGAGTTAAACTGGGAAATGGACGAAAGACAGAAAGGATCTTTGTTGTTTTTGGGGTGTTTCTTATCTTCCTGTTGTTCGAGTTAGCCTTTGTTTGCTATGGGTAGGTAGGGCAGTGACATTATTTAAAGTGGAATAAATCAACTTGCAGATGTTGACTGGCAGAAAGATATGTGCCTTGTGATGATTAACAATCTATTAAAACCTAAATTATTTGAATAATGGCTGATTGCAATCACTCTCTTCCAGCTCCTCTCCTTACCACTGGAGAAAATGGAATAGTGATTACCTAATGGAGAGAAGTCACCTAACACTGGCAACTGTGTGGAGAAAATCCGCAGAGTGACAGTGGTGTAAACCTCAGCTGAAAAACTTTTATCAACCCTTACCTTTCACAAATTTGACATTTAACAGATGACGTTTCCATTTAAATATTACCAATTTAATAAGCTTTGCTGGAAAATTTTACTCCACAGGTTTATTTAAACAGTGGTATAATTGAATGTTTGTTGGGTGTTTAATACAATAAAATACAGAATGAGAACCAGTGCAGAATTGGACAGAGGAGCCATGATATCTGGAGTTCGTGTTGCCCTGTCTTCAGGTGCAGAGGGTTGCTCTCCCTAACACAGGCTAGCACACAGTCTGTGGACCTTGAACATGACAATAGCAGGTACTGATACTTCATCATAAGCTTGTGACCCTCTATAAGCCGTTGGAAGATGATGGATGGATATTTAGCAAGTCATTTACTTTTTTTCTTTTTAGTAAATAGGCAGATATTCCGACCCACACATTGTGAATATATACTGTCGAAGTGATACTTTCCTTTGCATACTTTCAGTTTGCTATAAAGTGTATGCACTGTGCGTTCCTTGCACACTCAAAAGATGGGTAAATACCATTTCTTTTGTGCTTTCATGAAAATTATGTAGAGACCAGAATCTTTTATATCTTGTAGTGTGTGGAACACCCACACAGAGGAACAGAAATTGTGCATCATTTTGCTGTTTGTTTTACAACCATTTAGGTAACATTTTGCTGACATTTGGCTGACTTCTAAATGAAAGTGATTCACTCCCTCATCCGTGATCATTCATTTCCTCTGAGCATTCAGTGGTTTGTTCTTTTGATATAGTTGAAAATGTAGCAATTACCCTAAAATCTTCTATCATTAGCAAAATGCTAGAGGTTGGCCATCAACCATAGTAGATTATTTGCCCATTTGAAAGGCGGAGTGCCACACAGGCATTGTTCACTTTGCCTTTCCATGGCAGAACAAGTCAAAATACAAACAAAGTGGAAGCAAAACCTCAACAGCAATTTGATACAGCGATTGCATTTTTGTGCATCATCAACATACAGTGAGAAGAAAAAGTCAGAAAAAGGACCGTTATAAAATATGCACATCAGTCTAAGGCAGGGGTAGGCTTCACGTGGGAATCAAGTCCGTAACTGTGGAGGTGTGAGACCGCACTGATACCCAGTGGTAATCTACATCCTATGACGAAGATTGTCTTGGTTTAAGGGTCTCTGTATCCTTAGTTGTATGGTGCTCTAATGTTCTAATGTAACATGGCATAATGTACATTCCTCAATTTGGTCAATAGGTAGAAGCTGAGAATCATGGGGATTCCATGTGTGTTTGGTTTTATATATGATGCTGGCTCAGTGGGTGGTACTGTTGGGATTGTTGAATCCTGTCTCCACTCTGTCTGTGTGGGGATTGTTCCCACTTGCTTGTGCAGGTTTCCTTCTGAATTCAAAACACATGAAATCAGAGTTATAGGCATCTCTGAAGTGGCCATAATGAGTGAAGTGCAATCTCCTGGTGTCCTGACCAGGTTGTAACCCCTAACCATAACCCCATTTTGCCTGGGATAGACCCTAGGAACCCCTTTGATTTTGCCTGATACCTCTGGGATTCAAGGCTTCGCCAGGATTCCATGTGTGGAGTTTGCATGTTGTCCTCCTGTAGTCATGGGGTTTCCTCTTGTTACTCCAGTTTCCTCCCATGGTGGGGTTAATTGGAGTTGCCAAATTGCTCATAGGTGTGAATTGTGTGTGACTGTGCCCTGGGTTGTTTCCTGCCTTGTGCCCGTAGTCTCTGGGATCGGCTCCAGACCCCTGTGACCCTGAACAGGAAAAGCGGTAACAGAAAACGCACGGATGGGGAAACATCGGTTGAAGTAGAATTACCTCAAATAATCTGCATGCAACTACTGTAACATCACCTTATCTATATGTAGCAATTCTCAAATATTTATCGTGTTTCATTCATTACCCACATAATCAAACACGGCAAAAATCCAACGTAAAGAACCTTCAGTCCAAGCTTTTCAAATGCGAGATTTCGGCTGGAAGGTTGATATTTGAGATTTATAAGATTATCTGGATTGTCATAAAAAAAGATTAAAATGTAACAGTAATGGGAATTGTTGAGTCTAAGAATTTGAAATTATAAGAATATGAATGTTATCTTCAGTATTCAGGACATTGAAACTTTACATTATATTTTTTCTGTTACTGTAGTTTCGTTTTGTATTTCGTGGAAAAGCTTATAATTTAAAATATTATTTAAATAAAATTGAAATTTAAATAGTCCAAGTAGAAGTAAACAAACTCCCCGTTAGAAGGGGCCATTGCAAGGTGAAAGTTAATTGATGAGTCAAATATGTCGTGACATCATTTGTTGCTATGGTAGCGGGATCAAGCAGACGGCCTTATCTGGAAAGCAGTCTGGGAGGTTGGCAGAAAGACACAGGTTGTTTTTCTGTCTGCCTTTAGCCTATGCACTGATGGCTGTCAGAAAATGACAGCTAAAAACGGTGAGGCGGGACGGGGGGCATGAGGATAATTATCCATAGCAGTATGCAACTCATTCTAATGCTCTACCAATTTAATGTGAAGTCATCTAAATCTGGAAATGCATATACTGCTTTGTGATTAAATCTACCGTGCAGCTGACATTTTCCTGCAAATTAATTTTCAAGATCAACTTGTCATAGAGGAATCAACAGCCTGTCCACCACTGCCTGCGGAGATTCAGGGCACCCTGCCTAAAGAATTCTTTTAAATAAACTTTGACAAGAATTCCTAAAATTGAATGATTTCCTTTGGTAATTCTGTATTATTAACATTAATATCCATTTTTTCATAAAGCTGACAATTTATACAGGTATTACTTCTTTATGGCGCTTGACAAACGAGATAGAAGCCTGGTCGTTTTCATCAAACTCAGCAACATGTGCCTCTTTTTTCATGTGTGGAACATTAAATCCTGGAAAAGCATAATTACAACAATGGCAATGTCGTTATCATAGCATTTTCCACATTGTGATTAACTTTGCACCTGACTATAAAACATGTCTAACTCTCATGTCCTGCCATAGCTGACTAACTGTGAGTGCATTATGTTGACAAGTGAGACAAAGACTTCATGTTGGCAGTGTTACTATGGTAACCCTAATGGACAGGAAAACAACTTGGATTCTGCAGCAGGAGGCTCTTTTCAACATGCTGAAAGGCTCTAATTACCATCGCTAGTTGGGATTCTGGCACAATGAGTGTGATTACTTTGATGATATGGAAGCAAGAGAACAAGCCTCTCAGCTGCTCGTGTAGTGTTGCTCTGTCAGTGAAAGACAATTCTTTGTAATTATGTGAATCGCCAAGCACTCTGAATAGGTATTCATTTATATCTAACTCTAAAATGGCGCTCTGTGAGAGAACGTGTTTCTGAGTAGTCTCTAAAGTTCTATATTTAATAAAAAAAAACAACCCAAAGGATATTATTTTTAAATTATATTTATGTTGGTATAAAACTATAATGCCTGTAAGCAAATATAAACTTACTGCACAGATAAGTTTAAACATATTTTCTTTTGGCTACCTAACACTTTACATAGCACTGTACATCCATTTATAACTTTTGTTCAAGATGAAATGATGAACAGAATCGTGCACTTAAAATCAGAACAATCATTGGACTACGGAAGGGCCCAATCTGTGGCTATCAAAACCTGGACATTTGTACTGGGCCTCAAAGAAACGGATCTCAATCCTGCATAAAGACTGAGTGCAACAGACAAGTCATGGGCTTACTTCTTACCCAGTGCCAGGAAACCCACACTTCCTTAAACTATCCTTCCATTTTCCGTTCAACCACTATTCTACAACAGAGTCACATACACAAAATAATGGCGCTCTTTTTAATCTTTCTGAGGTCTTCGTCGTTACACTCTGGTACCAATTAGCTATAGTCAGGGACACATTCCAAGTACAGCTCCCTGGAATGCAATGTCCCCTAATTCACTGCAGGAGCAGATGAATGAGACATGGTATCAGTGTGATCACAGTCACCTGTGTGTTTCCTTGGAATGTCTCCTAATTCACTGCAGGAGCAGATGAATGAGACATGGTATCAGTGTGATCACAGTCACCTGTGTGTTTCCTTGGAAGAAGCAGTTTACCATCAGCTGTGTATTTTCAGGTAGGCAAGTCAACATCTAACAAGACGAAATAATTTATCAGAAATTTATCTAATAACCTTGCTACCACAAAGACCACTTTGCAATATAGTCAATTAGCAGTGAGACGCAACAATCATGTAGCTCCCTCAATGTAGTCTAAAAGATAGCTGTCGGTGATAATCCAAGATAAATGTCTAGTAGAATAAATTTTCAAGTATACCTGTGAAGAATGAGAATTCTGCTTTGAGCATCAGAACTCGGCAAAGGCTAAATGAATGGCTGCTTCAGTGTGCTAAAAGGTTGGTGTGTGGTTTGTGTTTTTGGTCTATGTGGCTAGTCCTAAGTAATTAGGACACCACATGTGGTAGTAAGAGGTGCATTTCAACTGATTCCAGATGTGAAAAAAGTCAGATTTTCCTCATGGTTCTAAAGGAAAACCATCTTCAACCATTTGACATTAAGTACACCTTCATGGTGCATTCATTATGCATGAATAGAGTATTCAGTGCACCTTCATAATACATTCACAGGACATTCGTAAGCAGCATGCAAGTACACCTTAACATCCTAACATCCCTTAACAGATTTAATATACATTAATAACAAGCATTACATGATTATACAATTATCATGTTTATTATTATGTAGTGTTTGTTAATGTATATTACAGCTGTGAAGGAATGTTAAGGTATACATACAGTACATGATGTTTATGAATGTTTTATGAATACTTAATGAATACATTATGAAGGTGCACGGAACATTTTATGAATGCAATATAAAAACATTATGAAGGTGCAGTTAATGCAAAGCATTACCAAATATATTTTAAGGAATCTTTATATTCGCTATGTCTTATTTAAATTAGTGTACATGTATTTATTAACATATTTATTTATTTATTTGTTTGTTTGTTTGTTTATTGGGGGGGCTAAAAATGCATTTTAAGATTGCCCTAATTAATGATGCTCCTGCTCATTCACACTATGTTTTGATGGAAATTTTCAGAAAATGCTATAAACAGAATTGTTATAAACAGTATTCTATTCCAGAAGTTAATCTCACAAGACACAATAGGGGGCTATGTGTAGCCTGATGAGCCAATCAGAGAGGTCCATTGGTAAAGACCAGTGGAATTTGAAGTTGAGCTGTAGTTTCTGTGATAGACAAAGTGCAGAGAGACTAGCCAGATTCTCTAGCTCAGGTATACCAAGATGGCTGGGCATCCAGTTCTGTTAGAAACTCCAAACTTTCTCTTAGACATTTAATGTGGCCCTATAATTATGACTATACATAATTTCAGGGTGTATTTTATCCAGCATCATACCCAGTTACTCAGTTATGTAAAGATATTGTTCCTGTTTTCTAATCACTTTCCTCTATACTTTCTTCTCCATCTTCTTCATTTTGATTTCCATTTTTTTCTCCTTCAGCTTCATTTTAGATACTACTTTTCTGCTTTTGAATTTTTTCCATTACAGTTGTTACCTTAGTTTTTTTATTTGTATACAGTGCATGTACCAAAATGTTTTTCAATGTGTCCCAAAGAGGCCCAAAGGATAAAACTGTTACATATTGCTTTTCCATTTTTTTGGGAGCAAATGAACAAAACAACTCTTTAATTCAACATTACAGGAAGTATATTTTGCTTTCTAACATTTATAACATCCAGTGCTGGAGTAAAGTGAGCACTCCATTGCTGGTGTACCAAGGTGGTATATAGGGAAGGATTGGGAAATTCTCAAGTTTTGTGGCCAACTTATTTTTGCTACCTCCTGTGAGGAGAGTTTAGTTTTATCACATTGCCCTTAATTGTACGTATGTCTATAGCACATATATAGATGCTCCTCTACTTACGAACGACTCACGTTCTGAATGGCCGTTTGTAACTTGAAATGTTTGTAAGTCGTTATTCAACACCATTTTAAGGGTATACGCAAGTACAGATAGCTAGGATATGCTGGGAGTACGCACGCTATGCTGCTGTGTGGCAAGAGTAGCGGCCAAATGTCGTACTAGGTGGAATTGGCGCTCAGAAAAAAAATATGATGTCGTGGACAGGAAATGGGAGCCCAAAGAACACAATTTGGACATACAGTCCTCTTTGTTCGTGTGTCTGAAAGTTCATGAGTTGAAAGTCCGTAAGTAGAGGAGCGTCTGTACTCTGAATAGATAAAACTCCCCCAGACATTTCAAACTTGTGAATTGTTCATAAAAGGTTTCTGTCAAACACAGTGGACTTGGATATCCAGCAAATTAAATTAAGTGTGGCCCAGTAGAGGCCCAGAAATTGCACCTGCTGTGCTTTAGCAGAATTCAATATGACTGTTTCCTTTGTGTTGCAGGTCAGTGCCAATGTGGCCAGTGTACCTGTCACCCTCTGGGAGACAAGAGGGTGCACGGGAAGAACTGCGAGTGCGATGACCGCCAGTGTGAGGACATGGAAGGCAACGTCTGTGGTGGTCAGTCACATTCTTTGCATCACCATGTAGCCAGTATATTCGGCAAGGGGCTTATCACAATCTCCTGGGTCATGTCTTGATCTTCATACTTACAATGTGTGGATGAAGGATGCACCTTTAACTGCTGTGGAGTCAAATTGTTTCCTCTTTTCACTTTTTCCTTAATTACAGAGGAGGCTATAGTTAAACCAGATTATATGTCTTGCAGACTTAATGCATACTCTTCAGGAAGAAACACATATTGTTAAAAAAAATTGATTATATGAATCAGTGGGACCTATCCTGTCAGAGGAATGTTCTAATTACAGTAGATGCTGTGATTTTGTTTATTTGGAGTTTTAGAAGTAAATTTTTTGAACACAATCGCTCTTAAATGTAAGCCTAATTTTTATGTGTTAAATTATATTTTACATAGTGTCATGTAAAACAGTATGTTAACAAAATCATTATATCTTATTAAGTCTTACTAGGTTAAGCTTTAGTCATCAGCTGACTGTACGTTACCCTTATGTTTGTCTATAGTCCTACACTTTCTGAGTATTTATTTTGCTTTAAAAAGGCATCTAGAATATTACCAGTTTCTTCAAAAGGTAGCAGGGTTGCTATCATTAACGAAAACGAAAACAAACATTTTCATAACTCAAAATATGACAATAACAAAACTATAAATACTGATTCTGAAAGTAACTGAAATTAATAACAAACGTCAAATAATTTCAGTTTTTAAAAACTCTTTAGGGGGTGGCATGGTGCAGTGGTTAGCACTGTTGCCTCACACCTCTGGGACCTGGGTTCGAGTCTCTGCCTGGGTTACATGCATGTGGAGTTTGCATGTTCTCCCTGTGTCGTCGTGGGGTTTCCTCTGGGCACTATGGTTTCCCCCCACAGTCCAAAGACATGCTGAGGCTAATTGGAGTTGCTAAATTGCCCGTAGGTGTGCCTGTGTGAGTGAATGGTGTGTGAGTGTGCCCTGTGATGGGCTGGCCCCCCATCCAGGGTTGTTCCCTGCCTCATGCCCATTGCTTCTGGGTAGGCTCCGGACCCCCCCCACGACCCAGTAGGATAAGTGGGTATAGAAAATGGATGGATGGATGGATGGATGGAAAACACAGTCCAGTATATGTAGCCTTTAGATGACCGCATCTGGAACAGGTTTTCCCCATTTTTAGGACATTCGTACATAATGTGTAGTGTGAATTCACATAAGATTCTCTAAAGATCAGAAACATAAAATCGGTCTTCAACTCTCCATCTATATCTAGAAACAAGATTACTACAACTAATGCTGAAATTAATAAAAACACACTGATAGCTGACTAAAATGAAACAATGAACAAATGAAAATTGAAATAATAGAAATTATAAAAAGTATAATGACACTGCTTGATAGTCTCCGCAGGATTGTTATGACTGACGGCTGAATATTGGAAAGCAGACACGGCGCTCCCTTTAGGTCACACCTCCATCTCCATGGCCATTTTTCACAGACACAAAGCCATCCTATCACCTGCATTTTCTTTGCACGCCAGAAAGCTCCAAGACAACCATTTCTCTGAGGGCTGTAGGAGCGCCTGTGACAGGTGCTAATGCAGCCCCGGACAGTACCCCGGGGGCACGTGGTTCCTAATCATGGCCAGCCAGGCTGGCAGGCTGCACAGACAACTATATAACAATCTGCTGTTTTCATCCCAGTTTCTCTGTCATGATACATCCAGATGTAAATAAATTCACGCAGTTCAATATATAGATTTAAAAGTTTTTAAGCTTCCTTGCTTTCAAATATTTTCACACACTTCAATCTGTGTTATTAGAATGGGTACCGATTGTATTGCATTATTGTTTCAGCCTTTTGGATTAGTCCGCTTCATACTGAAAAACGGTCATGGGATCAAGGTCAGATTTATAAGACGTAAGATCTTAAATAAGCACGTATGCCTCATGGCACTATTGCAGAGCTCTTGGGGGCCTTAAGCTGACATGGGTAGGGAGAGGGAATTAAAAATGATGGACCATGAACAATATGCTAATCAAAGCACAGGCTGCTAGTGGTAAAACGTATCGATCAGCATGATGGGGTGGAAGTGCTGTCAGTAAAATTTCCCATTTGGGAGGGTGAGAGGGATCGCCCTGGAGGATTGATCTGCCAAATTTAAGATGTTTAACAGTTCCCTTTTTCACCATGATCTTATTATAGCTGGGGTGGTTGTGCTATACTGTCTACACTGAAAATTGTTGCCCCAACAAGCTATAATTTTAATAATCATATTACCATATTACCTTCTTCCATTGAACATTCCCACCTAGTTTTGTTCAAAACTCTTTTTTTTTTGTTTTAATCTTTCAATGTACGGTGGTCCATCACAGTTAATAGCATATATCTCTTATCTTAAGGGGGCAAAAAGTATTGTAGGATACTCCTGGATGTTATTCCTGTAACACTCCATGCTTCTCATGAGGCCAAAATTAAGTCTAAATATGTATATATGTTTACATAATCCTTCACCAGAGTAGTGTGAAAAACATTTCATCTGCCATGGGTTTCTCTGGAAAGGTACCTTCCGCTTCTGCGGGTGTGCAGAGCCTCAGCTTCTCCTTATTTAACTTTGAGTCATCTCACTTCTGGTCTAGCTCGCAAATCTACTTACCGGACAGAAGAAAGGGCAAACATCACACAAGAATTAGAACTTGATGCCATATAATTGCCAGGATTTGCTGACCAAAGCACAGGCAGATGAAAGACCTTGTCCTTTGAGGCCAAGTGGCCTCTATGTTGACCTGTTCAGAGAGAATTAAGGCTCTTTATCATTAAGATCTAAGAAAAAAATCTAAATTGGTATCAGGTTTGCTGATTATATATAATGAACGTCATCCATGGAAAGGTGAATGCATTTAATGCAATATTATGAGGTAGAACAAAGCACATTATTTATATAGTTATAAAACAGGATTATATAATTCAAATCCTGTCCATTCCACCAGATCTGCCCATGAGACGAGCTAATCACAATGTAATATTAACTAATATCAGTATTTGCATGCTGGTGTACACCAGTGCACATCGCATTGCCTATATAACAAGACACGCCAGGTGCAGCTTAATCAAAGGACTGTGTGCCGCAGTTATGAGGCAATTAAATGTTCTCAGAGGATGGGTGATCAAATAATTTGTTTATGCTGTCCATCCAAAAAACATGTGATGTAAATGATTTGCCATAATTAGTCTGAATCTGGTAGTGAAAACTTTAAAAATTCAAAAAGAAATCTGAACTTACTTTAATAGTGTCCTGATACTATCTCTGTTTTAATGCCCATTCACTGATTGAGTCAGATTTAAGTATTTTATTGAAATATACGGATGCTGTACACTTTGATGAATGGGAATGACATAATTTCCATTCTATCCATAAAGAACAGTGCGACTTGTTCTGGCATACTATGAAAGAACAGTTGCAGTTGTGATCTGCATGTAAAATTTGTGTAGACAATGTTTTATTGTATATTTTAGAGGCTTATCTTTATTTCTTTTGTAACACTACGGGTTTCTACTCTCTGCCCTAATGTGGGTCAAGTGAAATGGTATTATTTACTATATCTTACTGAGTGTTTGTATGAACCTGCTGGAAAACACCAGCATTACATGCAGGTTCTACCTTGGATTTCGTCCCTTGCTTCATGGTAATAGCCTGGACATGGACATGTTATTGATGATGCATACATGCATTGGTGCAATACGAACAGCTGTGAAATATATGCCTAGCTGTACTCTGTCAATGAATAGGATCAAAATTGAACTCCAAAAATAAATTTTGTGCGGTTGTGCACCCGTTAGCGCTATGCTAGCTAGTGCACACTGTACAATACCTGCTGTAGGAATTACTGTATTGTATGTCAATATGAGCATCCTAGGCTTACACACATCTCCCAGCCTCATTTTCATGCCTAAAAGTCTAATTTTCCTATTCTGATGTACGTCCATTTTGATGTACGACCTGTCTGTTGGAACTGAAATCAGTCATATGACAGGGACAGTCTATTTTTGAGAGCCCCTGTCACATATGGGCCCGTGAAATCGTTACAGCGTGCTGACCTTCCATAATATGTGTGGCATGACAACACTTTTTTTGTTTTATTTATATAAAAAGTTCTAGAATTGTATTAAATTTAAATGAAAATAGCTACCGTTTGCTTTCAGTTCGCAGCAAAGCACTTAGAAAATTCAATCAAAAGTGAAAGAGGTCAAAGGATGAATATGTATGTAGTGACTGTGTCAGGTCATTTTTGATAAAAGCAGTGATGCGCTGGACATGATATTCACTAGAGTATTCATTTTATAGCAAAATGGAATCTTCCCGTATATAGCGATGAAGCTCCGCTACTGCAGTCATTAGCATTGTCTGAACAGATCAGACAAAATGACACAGGGAAAATCTTTTTTGACTAATGTATGTGTAATTAAAACCTAATCAGAATCCCTTTTGTTTGTCTTGTGCTTAAATACAGGAGTACTCTAAACCTCTAATAAAGTGTATCGCAAAATAAGTTCCATGAACTAAAATGCAAGACTTGAAATGGTTGCTTTGACAATAAGTGTATTTGAACTCAAAAAGCACATCTTCCTACATGAAACACTTTAACACTTTAACCTTCCAGCACTTTCTATATATTTTTTACTGCTTTTGCTGAATGCAGAGAATGACATCACTGCAATTATATTTCCCTAGTTCCCTTAACTGTACTCGGCAATGCACTGGAATGTTTAGCAACCAGGCGACCATAAAGATGTATAAATGTCATATATTTTACAGGCAAAAAATGTTAATATGTTTTTATTATTGACACAGAATATTCTATATAATTTCCAGCAATATTCTACATTTAACTTTAATTGTTATTATTCATAAAAATAGCTTTAATGCTAAGAAAAATGCATGCAATGTATGGCAGGTCTCCATGTGCAAACTTCTTAGTTTAGTCCATTTAAAGGAATAATTTAAACTTTTCTCCATATGTACAAGACTACCCATCAAGACTACCAGGTTGTTTACAATACACTATTGAAACCAATTCATTGTTTCTTAGACTTTTTTATTTCCTTTTAAAAATGCAATTTTCTCCTTCATTTATGTGTTAAGCTCTTCAGGGCTTTCCAATGTTTCTTATATTTATTGCTTGTTTTACAATATATCAACACAATCTTTTGTGCACTACCTTTATTTTAGAGTTCTTACAAGCTACCAAAGTATTGTATGATAGGATAGGCATGTATGACCCTTCAGATTGTAAGCAACACAGATTATTCCTTAATGAAATAAAAATCAAATTTTAAGCTTCTGCCTTTGATACCCATATGGTGTAACTACACAATGGAAATGAAAATCATAATAAAGTACTATAACTTTTAAATGAAATAAAATCTTACATCCTAACATTATTCTCCTGGTAACAAATATCAATGCATTGCAGTCAACAATTATAACATTGTTTCTGTGAAATGTAATGTTTTCAAAAGGAATCCAAGAGTCTTACACTGTGCCCCAGATCAGACTCAGCTTGAACCATGCAAACCCTAATCATACTGGCTGGACTGGTTAATGGTACCAAGAGCTGCCCACATAGCCCTCAGCTCACCAGGAAAATGTTCAGTATGCCAGATGGCCATTCAGCCCTGACAGTACCTTAACACAATAAACTCCATCTACACCCTACTGTCTAGTTACATATCTACACAGTAAAGTGTCTGAAGCTGCTTTAAACAGATAGAAATGCTGAAATCCATCAAATGCACAGATGATACAACACTGATTGTATGATTTTAGTAGTACCAAGCACAAAAGGAACCCACATGTGGTAATGGATAAAAAGCTCCTGTAACTCAACAAGAGCATTGCACTAACCCCACAAGGTCGTATGTTCAAATCCCAGGGAACACACATAAATTGTAACCATTCCCTCTACTATAATTCGCTTTCGATAAAAGTGTGAGATCATTGGATATATGGAGTAATTCTGGCATCTGTGTCCCAGGTCACGGCTTCTGCTCTTGCGGTCGGTGCATCTGCAGCGACGGCTGGTTCGGAAAGTTTTGCCAATTCCCACGGAACTGTAACATGACCGATGGAGACAGCAAAAGTCTATGTGAGACTTCCGATGGCGTGATGTGCACAGGTAGAGGTAAGAGAGCAAAATCTATAGCCACTGAAGCACCTCCCCAAGCTGTAAGCGTACATCCAGCCAAGCTACTTAAAGGACTGTGTAGCTATTACAAAGGATGTGTAAATGAGCATCCCTTGGAGTTACATAGACTACATGGGCTGTTTCTAAAAACCTACAGTACTCAAAGTGTGTGGAAGCATTAGTCATTGCCATTGTTTCAGTCAAACCCTCTGCCCTCCACATTTAATAGAAAAACCAACAAGAAAAGTCCTTAATGAGTTATTAATGCTTTCAAGTTCTTTCTAAGCCTTCTGGGTTCAAGGGTTGTATGATTAGCATTTCTCAAAACAACAAAAAGCACTGACCACTTTAAACACGAAGCAGGATTCATTGGGTAACTGCATGCAGTATACTCAGTGAATGTGCAGTGAATGTGCAGTGAATGTGCAGTGAATGTGCATGTGAAATAAATGAAAACAAAAGCAGCCACACACGACAAATTGCACAAATATTACCAGTCCTTCCCTCCAAGACGAATTCCGTCACTCTCTGGGCTGCCTCATCCACCACGTTCACATTCACCTTCGCCTTTCCATAACAAGGAACGTTGATGGTGTGATAGCAGCATGTAGCAATAATACTCAGAAGACAAGAGCTTACACAGTTTTTATTTATGACCAAAAATTATGTGACAAAGTATGACAGCATAAAACATGCTAATGATTCACAATTAATTAACATTACCCACAATTTGCAGCCCCCCTCACTTTTTACCAAGCACTACCTCCACATTAAGTGAGTGGGTGGTCTTCCAATAGGAGGACAGAGCCATGTTTCAGCTGGAGTATTTCTTTTCAGTGCCAGGGATATTCTTAGGACTGTCTGTGATAAAGGTTCTAAGGTATTCAGCATTGGTCACTATGCATCTGCTGGGACAAAACAAAGATTCATTTGGCGCAGGACCTGGAGGATGGCTCCGGACGTTTATTAGCGCACTGGAACATCCAAGGCAGTCATTTTGGCTCTAATTAAGGATGATTTGACAGCAAATTCCAGCCTTCCCCCATCTCAAAGTGACAAAATAATGGTAAATAATGATAGACTAGGCTATTCAATGGCACACGACACAATGTGGTAAGACAGACCTGATCCCAGGCACACTGCGCTCATTTGGAGTAACAGAGATCGTATAAATTCTCTGAGGCCTCGGTCAACTCTGAAGATGCACAAAAATCCAGTTCTTTTTCTTGTAAATAGATTCTTTTCTGCATTTTGTTCTAAAAATGTTTCTAGGAAAGGATACAGTAACTGTTAACTGGAGTACAAATATTTTTGTATATAAATGTTTGCTCAGTAAAATCTGAATTAATAAAAAGTAGAAGAATACCTAGTCCAGAGTTATGTATACTTTTCAGTGAGTGTTTAGTTTAAATCACTGTCAATTCTGCATACTAATTTATTTGATACTGAGTTATTGATATCAGTGAGTGTGTGCCTTCTGGGGGAGCCATATGCCCAGAGCATCCTAGAACAGGCCAAGTTCACCATAACCCTTCACAGGATAAGTAGTAATAAAAATGGATGCATGTGTTTCTTTAGCTGCATTACATAAATGTGATATTTTTTAATTCAGTACATGAATGCAATAATGGAATATGTTATTGTGTTATTTGTGTATACACTAGTGACGAAAATTGTGGAACACGGCATTTTTAGCATTATGCACTAAAAATTACTACACAAATATAAAGAATGTTAGAAATATCATACATTGAGTGATTAAATAAGTAACTGGAGCAAGAGTTTAATAAAGTTTGGCAATCTCTAAAAACTGGAAGTCTTTCCACAGTTTTGGTCACTAGTTTATGTTTGTCCATTCTTTGTTAACTGATACCCTTCTGTCCTTAATACTCTCATGTACTGTATCACTCTTATTTCCATCTATCCATGGAAGGTTACGATGAGCCTGGCGCCTTTCCCAGGAACCACAAGGCACACCCTAGATGGGATGTCATCATATGATGCCGCAGATATTTGCATTTCTGCTATTTATACATTCTGAAGGCACATTACTGGCAAAACATTTGGATCTTTATCAGACTAATACATTCCTCCATTAGACTATGACATTTACCATAGACATCAGTGTGTTTTCCTGGGATAATCTTGCCCCATATGTTAAATAAGCTGTGCAATTATCTTCACTGTACTTACAATTCACCCTGATTTGGTTAACCTGCCCATGGAGTTTTTACACTGGATTCCTGCTTTCATTTAGTGTTGCACATACTGAGAAGGTGCAAACATTTAACAAGTCACCTGTGTGCATGTGGACCTATAAAAAATGTGATGGCCCTTGTTTGGCTCCAGACTCACAGCAACGCGCCCCTGGAAGCACAGGCAACAAGATGAGGAAGGTCCATGGTGATGCACCACCCACTCCCCTAATGCTATTTAATTTCAGTTACACATGACATATTATTGGGGGAGCCCTGGTTAACACTGTTGCCTCACACCACTGGGACCAGCGTTCGAGTTTCTGCCCAGACTCTACATGTGAGGAGTTTGCATGCTCTTCAGGTTCTCCTGTAGCTTCCAGGATATGCTACAGACCTCTACAGCCCTATACTGTATAAGACAAGCAGGTGTAGAGCGTAGAGCATGGATGATATTGTTATTATGTAATCAAGATAAACTGAGTGGATGAATGGATGGATGGATGGATGGATGGATGGATGGATGACACATATTATTTGTGACTGAAAAACAGAGCTGGACATTTCAAGCGCAGAAGGTAAAAATCCAGATCAAGATTCAGCCAACCAGTTAAACATAAAGAGTCACAAAGTACTCAGCTAGTTCGGTGAAACAAAATCCTGGTCTGGATTTTTACTTTCTGGATCTGAAATGTCCACTTCTGCTGAAATTCCACTTCTGCTGAAAAGAAAGTTAATCTCTTCTTAGGTTCCTGCCACTGTGGAAAGTGTATATGCTCGCCCCAGGACTGGTATGTGTCCGGAGAGTTCTGCGAATGTGATGACAGAGACTGCGACAAACATGATGGTCTCATCTGCACAGGTAACACACTGTGAAAAGACTCATTCAGACAGAAATCTGTTTTAAACAAAAGAGCACAATTAGTTCAAAATTTAAAATACGATTAGACTCTTTTGCCAAAAACCGAAATTGTTTTATTCTTTATTTATTGTATATTTATCGTACATTTTAGAAGTGCCAAGTTATAAAATGTGCATTATAAAATTTTAAACCATCCACACTGAGTGGAAGAGACCTTGGATCCATTTTCACTCATCTGGGCAAGCTTCAGTCATTTGTATTATGTTGGGCATATGATTGACTGGCTTTTAAATAATACAGTGGAAAGTGTTGCATCTTACAGACTTGTCTACTTTATAACATACTGCAGATCCTTTAAGGAAAAAAACAAGATTTGTAACAGAACTGCTGCCAGCTGAAACCCCAGAAGAAGATTTGCTTTAGTACTCAGCAGTAACACCGCAGTAAATATTCAAACACATATGAAGTCATGCAAATTTTTGAAAATAAATGCAAGATTAGATGGTTTAATTACCAGCTTGACATTTTTGGGCCATGCGGGACATTTTTTCAATATTCTTACAATTAATCTACCAACATGCATGAAAAAGAATAAATGTCTGAAAACAATTCTATTGTTTGGTATAGTTACATACTGATTATAAATGATGGTTTATAGATCCAGTGAAGTTCCATTTCTTCACATTATAACAAAATGCAAATTTCATTAAATAATCTGTATATATTGGCTGAATGCAATAATGTGTTTTATTGGCTTGTACTGAAATCCATATATTCATCATGAGAAACACTCTAGTAAAGGTATAATTATGTTTGATGCACAAAAAACCTTCATGTGTTAGAGTGCTATAGATCGATTTATTATGTGCTTTGGTAAGGAATGTTATAGTAATTACTCTTAAATTTGTTCTGCTTAAATATCGGAGATGACAGATATTCATGTTAAGGACATCAGATCAACGTGCAGCTGGAATAATGAAAAGTGACGTCCGAGTGTGGGCAGGAGTGGGAGGTGACTGTCCCAACAAGGTGGCTTGTAGCCTGGGAGATGACTGCATGCCAATTAAGCCCAGCACCCTGGGCATCCGGGTGCCAAGGCTACCTCTTCTTTCAGCAAAAAAATCTACCCATGTTTATTACCTTTGCCTTCCTTTTGGTTTTGTTGGAGTCAAATTGCACTTGACGTTGTAGCAACAGGCTTATATTTTTTTTCTGCTAAAGGTTATTAAAAGTCTTATCACATAATTTTACATATTATATATTATTATATTATGGGGGCTCATAGTGCATTTTACTTTTTGAACCAGCATTTTATATTGGCCAGGGTGATGGATTATATGTTTTTATTTCAATTGCAATTGTACAAAACAACATTATTAAGCTTGCTCTTCAAAGTATGATCGTTTTCTACCATGCAAAATGTCATGAACATGTACACACATGTATATATGTATATTTAGTTATAGATCATCTTCATACATATATTTGTGAAATATAGCTTCTGTCAAGCACAGTAGCTATTAAAAACAGAATTCATTTAGAATAAATTCACTTGTCTCTGGTAGATTTCATAGACAGCCGATGGATCTCTAAGCAAAATCTAAATTGCTAATTAAGGTAAAGGAACATTCCAAACAAAGCCACAATAATGTTCTTGAAAAAGCACCAATTGCAGAACGATTTATGAAAATTCATAGTCACTGTCCAATACCTGAAGCTAAATCTATTATAATGAAATGGACAGAATTTTGGCAAGAACAGGAAGGCACCATAAAACATAGTGGCAGTTTAATGTTATGAAGATGCTCCTTTGCTCAGAGAAAATAGAGCTCATAATGGCACAAGGCATTTAACTTAATTGTGGGTTATTATATTAACATTACGCAGAGATCTCATGTGTAATAATACTTACATTATAAACACAAATTTATATTTGCCGTATTCATTCACTGTATGTAGCGAATAGCCAAACAGGCCTCCATATGAATGAAATAGTCTTTGGTGGTATTTTAACATTTAAATAGGTTTTTCCTCTGTTCAATTATGTAAACAATTACTAATTTAGAGGTGCCCATCGTCTACTTAACATTGTTCTACAAAGCGAATCGCAGCACTTATATGTATCCGGAGTGCCACTACCGACCAATTCGTTTAGTGTCACTGCTCCAGAAGTGCATTTCCACAAACATCTACGTCGTGCCAAGGCTCATAGGCAGAGTACAGCCTGATTACCAGACAAGCACTGTACTGCCAAGCGTCCTCCATCGCTGCAGGAAAAGCCCAAGATAACGCAGCGTATCTACATCACTCTCATCAATACAACATAGTCACTGGTGCTGATTCCACCCATAGACCCAGACTGTACAATTAGTTGTCCTGCCGCATTATTCTCAGCATATTGTATTTAAATAGTGTGGTAAATAGTTTTGTTACCTTGGCAAGAGTATTATGGTGACAGACATTTTGTATTATGGTCTGTGATATGGAGGGTAAATATTATTATCCTTAAAAGTAACGATACTCTCCCACAGAGAAACTAGCTTCCCCAAAACCTTCTAGAATTTCATGAAGAAAAGAACAGCTACTACTGTAGTGCTATCTGTGGGTATTAGCTACCTCTAACTACACAACAAGTGAAGCTCACTAAAACGCCGGCACTATGGAGTGACGCATTCTGCTGTGTTTTTTTCTCTCTCACCTTTTATGGCAGGTAATGGCTGGTGTAGCTGTGGCAACTGTGAATGCTGGGAAGGATGGACTGGAAATGCGTGCGAAATTTGGGTGGGATCAGAGTACTAATACTTTGACGGGACAAGGAGACTCTGTGAAACTGAAAAAGATCATGATGCTGCCAAGACAACAGGAAAAACCATAATGAATGATAATAATGGAAACCATTGAAAGGAACAAAGATAAACACGCAGATCTGGCATGTAATTCTTCATTCATATTTCTGCATATCACCTGTATAACAGCAATCATGTTAATGTTTACAAATTATCTTTATTAAAACTATATTGTTGTATGCAAGTAAACAATTGTGGAAGCAAGAGCAGTTTGTTCTGTGTAGACACATGAAATTTAAACAATTTATGTTTCCAATACAACTATATGTATGAATTTTTTTAATCTAGAAATGCTTACATATTCTGTAAAGCCACACAGTTTAAGCTGTAAGTACATGGACAGAACCCAAACAATGTAAGATAAACCAAAAATGTTTTATTATCATGAATAATATTTTGTTGTGATGTGCTGAATATTAGTGCTTTTCCATTGTATATTTTGACCAGCTGTCATGTATAATCAAATTGTTTTATTAAAAATACATTGTGTGTAATTAAATCAGATAGAGTACACTATATTTTCCATTAGTAATAATAATAATTATTATTATTATTATTATCATTGTGAATAATAATAATAATAATAATAATAATAATAATAATAATAAAACTGCACTATAGCACAACATTAGCATGAAACCAGTGCAACATCATGCAGTAAATAAGTTGAACTTGGAAAAACATATTTGCAATGGCATATGCTTTTAAATAAAACAGTGCAAAAAATTCCCTTGTTCCAGTCACTGTGAAAAGACGTAACACCTTATCCAAAGACCTTTACATGGAGCAGAGCAATAGAGCATTACCTAAACAGCCAGAGATGGAATCTGAAATACATACGTATACATCAAATTCCATGTTGGACTATAACAAACAGGGCAAAACGTCTCATGTTATGTGAGTAACACTGGCACAATATAGACACATTTCTTCTTGAAAAGAAGACTGATAGTAAGAAAAGGAGTCTGAAGAATCCACATTGGCCCAAACTTTATAGTATGAGTCAACATCTTTCTCCTATACCTTTCAAACGACTCGTGCAATAATATACTGCACATTGTATTGCATTAAATCTGTTACTGACATTACAGTACGCATTTATATAAATAATTTTATTCAATATGTTGTATCTGTATACAACAAACAAACACAAACTGTACAGTGCAGACAAACTCTTTGCATATATGTATGTAAAGTTAGCAGTACATACCAACAGTTCTTGATACACATGGCCTACTACATGCAATTCTTCAATGCCATCCTCTTCCCATGCAACAGATGATACAAACAAACCAAAGGGTGAAATCAAAGCAGGTAATGACGACCTTCCATGTCAACATTTCAACATGTTAGGAAAATAACTGTTCAAAGACAACCATTCATAGGTATAAACACCCCCACACACAACCTGTAAATAACAAAGGAAAAAAAAAATCAAGTTGTACACGTACACGCCAGTCATTTACAAAAATAAATTCAGCCTTCATTTAACCAGTCATCTGGTTTGCAGGGCGAACATAGCCCAGCATGTAGAGTTTATTGGTTACTGACTGAAGATGTATGGTTTTCATGTGGATGAAGGGCACCAGCCCAAAACTGAATTAAAACATTATACTCAATTTCTTTAGAGGTTTACTACAGTGTGTAACAGCATTAGTGCAGATAGGTATTCAGCTCTAGCTAATGTGCTTCAGTATACAGTATCTCCTAAAAATCAGGGTCTACAGAGTAATAAATATCAAAATGAATCAATATATTTGCAATTTAACAGCATAGCTTCAACCCATTATGTCTATTATGAAAATCGCTGAAACAAGAAACGTTTGGTTTTACTTCTGTTGATTGATCCAGAAAATCTGCGATAGAATACATAATCAGATAATGTCTCTAAACAAACGTGAAAGAAGATTTTCACTTGCAACTGGTGAATAGTATCATTTTATAGTGTGGTGTCAGTTTAATTTGGAACTAAATACAAATGAGGTTGAAGAAACAAAACAGTTCGCTCTCCTTTTCTAAACTTTGGTCCATGAAACAAATACATGCTGGTTGAAATCTATCAGTGATGCGTTTTTTTTTTTAAAGTGAATAAGAAATAAACATGGAGTCTGCTCAAACTGCCAGAGATTATTCAAAAAGCCGAGAATTATCTCCTGATTCTGGAATAAATCTGTAGTCACAGTGAAAAAAATGTTAAATATAATTTTCTTGTAAGACATCTTTGTTACTATGTATAAAAGATTTCAAACTGAGAAACTGAAAGATTAATATTATAAGCAAACTGGAGAAAATATGAAGTCAATTGAATATGCTACTATTCATACTGAGTGTGGTCGGATGGTGAGGCACCTTTAACCCAGCAATGACTGGGTACATGTTTTTGCATGCTGGGTTAGAGGTCTGCACAGGCACGTACTAGGCCAATATGAGAAGTACTCGACTCTGCATGCTGAGCTAGGTAAATCCTCTCATATACATCGTAATGGCTAGTCATTAAAAATTAGGTCTCCTTTTATTTTTATACAGTGAAAACATTGTAATATAAGGTATCTCTTGCATTGCTGCTGCAAGAAGGTAACACAACACAAACCTTGCCCATGCTTTGCTGAACAAAATAAGAATGCAGCCAGTAGTAATGGCATCTACTTACATCCAGCCGTTCTCCACGTTGACTAAAGTAGACATTTCGTAAATGGCTGCTGCTGGGCCTGTTCAGCTGCCATAAGCATAGCCCATTGTTCAGAGAAGTCAGCGTGTGATTAATGGGCTGGGATCTACAATGGACCTACAAGGCCTATAGATATTCCTAGAGCCCTTGCTCTAAAACGAAGAGTAAGGAAAACAGAATACAGTTTCCTGTTTATTGGGCGAGGCTAACGTCTCCGCAAGGGCAATAGGGGTGTGATATGTATACACCACTTATGGAGCACTCCAGACATATCGCTGCCCTTTGTACTGAATGCCATAGGCATATTAATGCTTCCTTAGCGCCAATCTTAGGAGCAATTTGACCAGCCCGCAGTTTCTCTTAACCAGTGAGATCAACAGTGAAGCACTAATAAGAATCATGTTATCTTTTATAACATTAACCATGGAATTTTATTATGTCGTATAGTATGTGTCGGTGATGATGATTTTGCATGTGAGATAGCGTATGTGAGTATGAATGACAAATATCTAGTGAAAATGGCAAAAAAAGACAGAGTAGGGTGAGGAGATTGAGAGACAGATAGGGGGATGAGAACATGTTTAAGGGAATAAAGGATCACAGTCCATTTTTGTAAAAGCATTTTACCCAGATCATAGCTAGTGTACTGCGGTATAGAAAATATATTTGAATAATAGGGATTCTGCTGCAGTTGGGCTCAAATGGGAAACTACATGTAAACGGCAGGCAAGCTGTCACTTGGGACTGTGAGTTACATCATTATTATGGATTGTCACAGTTACAGAGCATATTGAAAAGGCATTCCATTTCTGGTAGGGCATTCAATGTGAATCTATCCAATTGTCTCTCCTCACAGGTCACTTGGACTCGGACGTCTGGATCGATCCACGAGTGACGAGACACGTTGAAAGGAGGTGAACTGGGAGGTTTCCCTGAACCTGACCCACGAATGGAAGGAAGTCCTTCTGGCCGGGGGAAACCAGTCCAGAGTGTCAGATCCACAGGCCCGGCTATGTCGTTTTGGTAGGCTTGCTGACTGGTTTTCCGCCATTCATTACCGCAGGCTCACTTGTGCTTTTACTGGGAGGCACTCCTGCTTTCTGGACCGTTTCTCCAACATCATGCAACGACGGCTCCCTGTACATAGCGACTGCAGGGAAGGCACAGGGGAAGTGAGGACAGAAATACCACGTTACAACCAAGTCATAGCACCTCATTAAACTCACAATGCCACCAAATGCAACCAGGCACGAACTCTCACAACACTTCAGAATTTAATAGTTGCTTCAGCACAGCTATAAAGGGAATAATATAGAACACGGCAGCATTCATCATGCCTACAGACAGCAGATTGTTTACCGGTGAAAATTACAAATGAAAGTATATATCTGTGTTTCACTTTTTTATTGAGCTCAGTTTTTTGTATATAATACTCAATAGACAAAGTTACAAATGCAGCACATATAAATAAATTACTGATAGTCTAATACCATTTATTAACTTGCATTTTTAAATACATCTATCTAAATCATTAACAAACTAACTACATTTAATTCATAACACAAATGAGAAAATTTTTCTGCTTTTCAGACAAGTCATTTAGTAAGTTAATACAATTGTGCCTAATTACACTATTAACGGCAATTTCATACTCATAATCAAAAAGGTTTTCATAACTTGTGATGATCCAACAAATGATGCAAAATTAAGCAACTATACAGAAATGTTAGTATCCATTATCCACATTCCCTATTACTGAATTAACTTTAACTTTAGCTATTTCTGCATGTTCTTATCATTTTAGTGGAAATGAATAATGTAGCAGCCTAACATTACTACTAAGTGCTCTGCACTTTCTACTCAGAACAAAAGGATAATTATTTGTCACCCGCTGTCACTGACCTGAGTTTCTCTGGAGATCCACAAAGCACATAGCTGTGCTGTACTTACTTTGAAATAAATGTGGATTCTAGAATTTCAGGTCGCGACAGCAGTTCACTCATTATTTCGTGTATAAATAATGGCTACGCATCAAACTTGGGGAGGGAAGCCAGCAGCTATAATACTGTTGTGAACCATTAATATTTGACAGCGTACTTATGCAGGAGCACAGTTTACAAGTGCACCAGTGAATTATGGATCAATATACTGTAAATGACATGTCACTGCAGAAACAACCATAATTTATCCTACAGTTGGAAACGGTATTTAATAGTGGGATTATAGGCAAATCTGTCATGTTCACATACATTCTGCATGCAGCTGTATAACACGCTACAAAGTCAGACTACCCAATAGGAGCATTCCGAGTGTGTGGGGTAGTACGTTTCCAGGTTTTATGTACACATGTAGAGGTATTTGCTGGTGTGTTTACATGTAAACAATGTTGATCATCCATCCAACCATCCATCCACTTTTTTATATCCTACTGAGGGTCACAGGGGGTCAGGAGATGCTTCCTATTAATACTTATTTCCAAATGCCTAGTAGGGTTTTCACCTCAGTATGAATTATGGTTGTTTCTTCCATCATGTACCATTTATACTGATCAGAGATTAGATGACAGACAGACAAACAGAAGCATGGAAAACAGAGCCACCACGATCTTATATAAAGCTGTAGATTTACCTTCTAATGGCTTGGGCAGAAAATGAGCAGCTGGTTTGGTTTTCTTTACGCGATTTCCTTTCATTGCTTGGCCCTCCTTATTAAGGCCCAGGAACCAAGCTCTGCCAGACTCCTGCTGTCTGTACAACATGGACGAGTAGATCACATAGTAGTTTTCAAACACCGACTCTTTGAACTTACATTCTGGTGTGAAGAGCTCCTGCAAAACAAAAACACGTTAATTATTTGAGCGTCCCACCTTAATCATGACTCAGGTGAAGGTCTACTGTGTCCGTGCCTTTCCTGTACTCTTAAACTGATGTTCGTTTCTCTTCATTCGCATTCAGTTTCAGGCACTGTGCATTTTTAAGGGTGCTTAAAAGATATGTATGAATCCAGTGACAGTGCATTTTTAACTGGTCATACATTTTGCTGTTATTGCATTATGGGTAAAAGGGAAGATCCATATATTATATGCAAGGATGTGTTACAAGTAGCAGCAGTTATAAACACCCTGTTCATTGGCTAGTAGTTCAAATATGATCCAAAGTGCATTTATAGTTTAGACTTAACTAGCCAGGGGATTTGAGTTACGTTGAAAGCAGCAGTACTTAAATACATAGCAGTGTGTGTATTGGGTGGCAGATCATTTACAGTATATAATCGATTTTTATCTTTTATTTTGCTCAATATCTTTAAAGTACATGTCCCTTGAAATTAATTGTGATTATCTCAGTAACTATATTTCTTTAGCCAACAATATGTACAATACAAAATAGGTTTAAAACTGGAAAAATAAGATAAAATAACATTCATCCATTCATTTTCTGAAACAACTTAATCCCAACTGGGGTTGTGGGGGTTGGGGGGTTGGACTGGAGCCTATCCCGGGAACAATGGGCGCAGGTGGGAACCAACCCTGGGCAGGCGCCAACACACTGTGGGGGGCGCGCGCACACACACACACGCACTCACCCAACTAGACTGCCGATTTAGACTCACCAATCAACCTATTCTGCACACTTTTGGGCCGTGGGAGGAAACCAGAGCCTCCGGCAAAAACCCAAATGAACAACGTGCAACTCCACAAAAAAAAGTCCCGGGACCAAACCCAGAACCTTCTTGCTGTGAGGCAGCAGCGCTAACCAGTGTTACCCGGAAGACAAGATTTGCATTCAAATTATAATTTTCAAGTATCTATTAATGGTATATTTATCATGCCCCCACTATCACAGAACTGTGAATTCACAATTGTGAGTTATACATCTTTCATTTTGCTTCTTTTATGCATGGGTTTCATGAGCTGGTCATGTGCTAAAGTGAAACTGTCTGCCTCTAGGATTTAAGTCTCCTTTTCGTCACCTTGGGAAACAAATGCCTTATACTGAGGCTGACGTACATGTTCCAGGTTGCATACGCATATAAAAGGTGGCTACCATAGTCCAGAGGTAGAAAGTTCAGGTCCGGAAAGTACAAATCCAACCCAAGATTTTGCTCCAGCCAACCAGTTAAGTATAAAGAGTCATAGTCACAGAGTACTCAACTGGTTGGATAAAATAAAAACTTGGTCTGGATTTGAACTTTCTAGACATGAACTTTCCACTATTGCCATAGCCGACCAGAAGGTGCTGAGCATGTTGACCAGGGGTACGTGTCAAACTCCAGTCCTGGGAGGCCGGAGCCCCGCACAGGTTTACCTTCATTTAACACACCCGATTCAATTCCATGTGCTAATTACCACAGCTACATCTCATAAGCTACATCATTTGTGGTGGAACAGGGAAAGACTATAGTTTGTAATGTTATATAGTTAGATAATGTTGTGTAGTTAGATAATGTTATAAACATATGCTTATACTTGCATGAAGGCATTATTAGCTCTTTATGGAATTTGAGACAGCATGGGAAATCAGATGGTTTGCCAGACAAAATGCAGCTATGAAGCCAACACACATATTTAGAGTGTAGGTTTGCTTGCAGTTTTAAACACCTTTCTCTTTACATACTGGGTTGCTTGTACCTAGACGGGATTTCATAATCTGGACGGGATCTATTTTTAACAGAACATCACCCTTGCCAACCGCCTTCAATACTATTATGTATCACTACCATGCAGCAACAGAAGGGAATCGGGGAAAGCCCAGACAAGGTGTAGGGGTCACATAATTTTTTTTTCTATTAGAAAATTAGTGCTCCCACTCCTTGACTTGCCATCAATCCATAAAAATGTTCGGTAACGCTTTATGTTAAGTGCACCTTCACAATGCAATCATTATGCATTCATAGAACATTCAGTGCACCTTCATAATGCATTCATAGAACGT